>AYEL01068521.1:0-69373 GCA_000484575.1 Olivierus martensii | reverse complement strand
GTTCCAAACTACTCTAATACTGTCTGTACTAGGCTTCTTTCTCTATGGCATACTTTCATGCCTGGGGAGGATCCCATGCTAGTCTATCCTTTATCAGATTTTCTATATTTTCTCTCATTAATATCTCCAGGGACTCTGTAATTATTGGTTGCGTGCCTGACACAATTGGTTTTATTATTTGTGATTGGTCCCACGATATGTTAAGGTCTCTACTGAAGGCCTCCACTGCAAGAGAGGTGGACAGTTTTGCTTGGGAAATGTCCTTCTTGTGCTCATCTATTCTTTTTGCTAATGTTCTTGATGTTACCCCTATATAAGCAGCTTCTTCATTTGTTTGTGTGTCTTTGAGGGGTATTTTATACACTCCTTTGCACTTATATTCATGGAATGAATCTTTTTCATTTCTCAGATCCATAAAGAGGATACAACTTGTTCGAACGAAGAACGGACCTCTATTGCGGAAACACATCTGAACCCAGACCTTCAAGTGTGAATTCATTGATCCCTTTGAAGATACAGCAATTGCTACATTCGACGGACATTTGACTTTTGGGATTTTCTTCAAACCTTTGAAAATAATCATAATTTTAAGGAAGCTCCCGCTTGCAGATATGGCTAAGACCACAGTAAATGGTGATTTTCTATGTCCAGTGTCACTTCCATCCACATTCTTGTCTCCCCGGAAATGGATGGTATAGTCCCGGGTCATGTCGAAGTAGCAGGGAACTTCGTCCATGTTGAATATTTTATCTGCCGAATATCCCACCAGCTTCTGATGAATGAAGCACAAGTACTCTGTCACTTCCTCTTCAATTTCCTCTCGACTTCTTTTGTCTTCCTGCCTTACGTGAGTAATTCTTCAGGACGACAGGTTGTGGCGTTTACAGAACAAAAAAATCCAATTGTCGCTACATTTGAAGTCGTCAATATCCATACTTCTTGCCAGATTCTTTGCTTCCGCTCTGATGTTGACGTAGCTAACGCTGACATCTTAGTTCTTTTGTCAACGACCCATTGATAAAGTCTCTCTTCAAGTTCCGGATACTTCTCCTTTCTTCCGCAGTCTAACTTCCTCTTCATCCTATTTTTCCCCATTCCCGCTTTCTTAATCTTTTTCCTCTCGTCCCGCCATCTTTGTAAGCATCTTCGACTTATTCCTGTCTCACGACTTAATGCAGCTATGTTGCTGTTCAGCTCTTCCAATCGTGTCAGAACTTTTAGTTTGTCCAATACCTTATAGTTCTTCCTGGTTACTTTTCCAACACTGCTGCCGGTAGGTCCTGAGTGCTACCGGTATTGGAATAAAAATGTACCTGAAGAAATACCAGCACCTGTATCCATTTCAACGTTATCAGATATAACTTGAATACAGCTTGAGGTAAGATTCCATTACTGTAAGTAGAATTATGCACTGTTTTGTTTTTGGTTTCATTTTTATTTTTTCCCATGAGAGAATTTCAATTACGATATTAGCAGTTGACTTCCAGTCGGAAAGGAGGGGGAAAGGAGTAAAAAAAATTTTTTATTTGTGGTATGTTACTGGTAATTTTCATAGCTAAACCTCATTTATAAGCTCATGAGCCTACATTCCGGAAACGATTCAATATCGGACGTCCATAAGATATAAAGCCAAATATAAGCCCATGCAATATGGGCTCTTCTTGAAGTAAGCCCATATGGGCTTACTTCAAGAAGAGCCCATATTGCATGGGCTTATATTTGGCTTTATATCTTATGGACGTCCGATATTGAATCGTTTCCGGAATGTAGGCTCATGAGCTTATAAATGAGGTTTAGCTATGAAAATTACCAGTAACATACCACAAATAAAAAATTTTTTTTACTCCTTTCCCCCTCCTTTCCGACTGGAAGTCAACTGCTAATATCGTAATTGAAATTCTCTCATGGGAAAAAATAAAAATGAAACCAAAAACAAAACAGCGCATAATTCTACTTACAGTAATGGAATCTTACCTCAAGCTGTATTCAAGTTATATCTGATAACGTTGAAATGGATACAGGTGCTGGTATTTCTTCAGGTACATTTTTATTCCAATACCGGTAGCACTCAGGACCTACCGGCAGCAGTGTTGGAAAAGTAACCAGGAAGAACTATAAGGTATTGGACAAACTAAAAGTTCTGTCACGATTGGAAGAGCTGAACAGCAACATAGCTGCATTAAGTCGTGAGACAGGAATAAGTCGAAGATGCTTACAAAGATGGCGGGACGAGAGGAAAAAGATTAAGAAAGCGGGAATGGGGAAAAATAGGATGAAGAGGAAGTTAGACTGCGGAAGAAAGGAGAAGTATCCGGAACTTGAAGAGAGACTTTATCAATGGGTCGTTGACAAAAGAACTAAGATGTCAGCGTTAGCTACGTCAACATCAGAGCGGAAGCAAAGAATCTGGCAAGAAGTATGGATATTGACGACTTCAAATGTAGCGACAATTGGATTTTTTTGTTCTGTAAATGCCACAACCTGTCGTCCTGAAGAATTACTCACGTAGGGCAGGAAGACAAAAGAAGTCGAGAGGAAATTGAAGAGGAAGTGACAGAGTACTTGTGCTTCATTCATCAGAAACTGGTGGGATATTTGGCAGATAAAATATTCAACATGGACGAAGTTCCCTGCTACTTCGACATGACCCGGGACTATATCATCCATTTCCGGGGAGACAAGAATGTGGATGGAAGTGACACTGGACATAGAAAATCACCATTTACTGTGGTCTTAGCCATATCTGCAAGCGGGAGCTTCCTTAAAATTATGATTATTTTCAAAGGTTTGAAGAAAATCCCAAAAGTCAAATGTCCGTCGAATGTAGCAATTGCTGTATCTTCAAAGGGATCAATGAATTCACACTTGAAGGTCTGGGTTCAGATGTGTTTCCGCAATAGAGGTCCGTTCTTCGTTCGAACAAGTTGTATCCTCTTTATGGATCTGAGAAATGAAAAAGATTCATTCCATGAATATAAGTGCAAAGGAGTGTATAAAATACCCCTCAAAGACACACAAACAAATGAAGAAGCTGTAACATCAAGAAATTAGCAAAAAGAATAGATGAGCACAAGAAGGACATTTCCCAAGCAAAACTCTCCACCTCTCTTGCAGTGGAAGCCTTCAGTAGAGACCTTAACATATCGTGGGACCAATCACAAATAATAAAACCAATTGTGTCAGGCACGCAACCAATAATTACAGAGTCCCTGGAGATATTAATGAGAGAAAATATAGAAAATCTGATAAAGGATAGACTAGCATGGGATCCTCCCCAGGCATGAAAGTATGCCATAGAGAAAGAAGCCTAGTACAGATAGTATTAGAGTAGTTTGGAACTAATGGAGCTATACTCAACAAACTTTATTAATATTTCTGTATTAATATTTTCTGCATAATCTTATTTTAATTTATTATAGCTCTGTAATTTAATATTTTATTTTAATTATTGTTTTATTTATTATTTATTCCAAATGTTATATTTAAATGTCTTTATATAAAAAATGATTGGTTGCCGTAGCAACTGCATTTATCCTTCTGGTTCGAATCCGTTTAGAATGGAATGTTACCTGACGATGGTGTAAAAACCGAAAACGTTTGTAGTTTCTAGTAAATAAAAAAGTGATTTATAGCCTACCTAAGTGCTAGAATAAAGTAAAAGAATTCATAGTTTAAAGGCTGATTCACACGGGCGGCAAATGTCAGTTGAATTTTTAAAAATGTGCGAAATAGCGAATTGTGCGAAAGTCGAGGGACGCCTGTACTGCCAATTTGCACTTTTCGTCACTTATCAGTGAGAGCAAATTTTCAATTCTTAATATATAGACATCGGTTCTTTTCGAAAATTTCATGTTTCGAAAAGAACCGATTCTAGAAACCGATTCGAAAAAGAAATCTAATTTTCGAAAATTAGATTTGCTATTGATCCATGCAATTTCTAAAAGTCCTCATACAAAATTGTAGTTCTATGCATTATATCAACGAAAATGTCAAATGGAAATTTTTTCTGGATATAGAAAATTATCAAGCAGTACTAATAACAATTTGTAATTCTAAAAAATGATCTGCGATTATCGACGATATAGTTTACTGTAATATATTCACAATATATCATCATAAATATCATATAAAACAAAACCACCTGGAAGAATCATCTACTTTTAGAATAAATTTTAATCATTCGATCTAAATTTATTAATAAATCAATAATCTATATTTGATATTTTGTTAAAACATTAATAAATAACAAAACATTTAATCAAAATAATCATCACAAACTTACATAAATATTAAAAATAATTCAACGTATTTGTTTATATCATTTGATTAAACTTTCATTTAATGTAGTTACTTAGGAAAACAAAAAAACTTATTAACTGTAATCATACAAACTACCAAACCAATGGATTCAACTTAACTGTGGCGCCAAAAATTACGTAATGCATGAATTCGCGCTAGCGATGAAAAGACATTGTTGCCAGATTAAAAATAATAGAGTAGAAGCATGAATGCGTAGAAGTCTTGGTAGAAGTACTCTCCAATTAATATGGTATTTACATTGTAATGTGTACGATCATTTTTAATTTAAATTTAAAAAGTCTGTTATGTTTTGTTTTTCAAATATTTTTTTGGTGGCCTAACAAATAACAAATGAAAATGTAATCACATAAAATCATTGAAAATATAGCTAAAATCCTGTAAATTCAGTTTTAGCAATCGGATAAGTTATAGGTAATTTTATTTAAAGTTCTTTAAAGTGATTATATTATATTCATGTGTGACAAATGATTTCAGAGATATCAATGTATTTTTTTAAATTATTTTAACATTTTTCAATTTGTTTGCCAACCGTATTACTTAGAGGCTAACTGTATATACAGTATATACCTTGTACATATACATATACATATATACAATATATTTCATATATACCTCCGTAGAGAGATTAGCTGGATTATAGAAAACAAAGTTCGACAGGATGGTCCCGTATCTCTCATAAATTTTTGTGTCGGACTGGCTCGCAGAAGCACTCCGATTTTCGACTCAATGAATTCGAATTCGATCCCGGATCCTTTGAATAGAAACGCGAAATGTTTTCACGGAGTTAATCCGGCCTACCAGCAAGAACCAGAGTTGATTGAGACTAGTGATTCATTCATTCTTAGCTTCTCACAGAATCTATTTGGAACAGAAGCGATTCTTTAATGTTTGTGGACTCCATCAAGCTTTGATCATATTTCAACAACATTGAGATGTCATTGAAAATTCTGAGTCATCAAACTACTAGTCTAGCCTTTAAGGTACGTTTAGAAGATGCATCTTTGCATGCAATGTTGTATGCAGATTGACGCATGTCTCAATGCGCAACAGTCTTATGAAGCATGCAGCTTGCCCCTTCGCGTTCATACGTAGAGGATATATTGCAGAAAATGCCGATACGAAAAGAGTTGTACGCTTCCGCTTTAGAGGCAGTTATTGTAATCGTTTCAAATGACAGAAGGAAAAGAAGAAAGAGGAAATACTGGACTCGCAAATATTTCGATCGACGCGCTAATAAAATCTGCATTTTGAACTAAATTAGGATAAATAGTTCTAAACCTCAATCCTTTAATTTTATTTAAAACGGATCTCGTATCCATTTGATATTTATCACTCAACTCTTGTATAGCATCACGTCGTGCTTCCCGGTTTTTGTATAATTTATGGGAAGATTGCCATAAAATAATTTAGCTACGATAATCTTCAATAAATTGAAGTGTTTTATCCACACTCCAATCCATAAAGCAAAGAAAAATTTGCTAAAAAAGTTTAAAAATAAACAAAATAGCAAGAGGTTGTACGATTACTTGCACGTGTAACGCAACTAGGACGGGAACATATGCGCCTTCTTGCGCCTAGTTTGCATCAGATTTTGAGGCATGTGCCTTTGTATGCCTTCTCGCGCGCCTTGTTGCATGCATATTGTTGCATGAAAAGTAGTACCTTCTAAACGTAGCTTTACTCTACACTTGGATATTTTTTAGTGTCCGTCATAATCCTCTTAGGAATAAATCATCACTTCCCCAGAAGTCGGTCAAATGACTGCAGTGGAAGTATTCTGTGCTTCTATCCTTGAGGATTTAGGTTCAATTTCTAGGTTCTAAGCCTTCAGAATTTAAAATAGCATCCGCCAGATACAGTATATCCCTCGTGCGATATGGCGGCTTAACCTATCTAACCACCTGTATCACCGTATCACCCTTCTTTCTCGGAAACGCGATGAGGTAGAAAGTAGGGAGAAAAAATTTTAATAACCAAAGTATATCCGGAGAATCGAATGGTCATGATAAAAATTTTGTGGTCCCACCGAAAATAGGTGCACAAGAGGTCAACTTTAAAATCTCCAATGAAAACATTTGACGATTTGGGCATAATTGGATAGAACTGTGAAAATAAATAACTTTTGTTTTGAAAGTTTTTAATGTCATCTACTTGATTGTGAGATATCACGCAAAAAAAGATACTACCGCATGTACCGCCGATTGGGCTATTCAAGCAATAAGAAGAACAAGAATCCGACAGAGGGTGTCTGTGCACTTATAAAGAACTGAAACAAGTCGGGAAACTTTTGATTTTGAGTATGGTTCCGTGCTAAGCTATGGTGGCGGAAGATTTGTCCCACCTGTGGTTCAAGTACTAGGCACAGAATATCTAATGTGTATAATACTGCTCTTTATTGCTTCAGTAGTGTTCCGCAGAATACATACAAGTACACAGATGCCCTTGGATTCTTCTTCTTATTGCTTAAATAGCCCAATCGGCGGTACGTGCGGTAGTATCTTTTTTTGCGTGATATATCACAATCCAAAGATGATATTAAAAACTTTCAAAGCAAAAGTTATTTGCTTTTCACAGTTCTATCCAATTATGTCCAAATTGGCATGAGTTTTTATTAGAGATTTCAAAGTTGACCTCTTG
This sequence comes from Olivierus martensii, assembly GCA_000484575.1. Lineage (NCBI taxonomy): Eukaryota > Metazoa > Arthropoda > Arachnida > Scorpiones > Buthidae > Olivierus > Olivierus martensii. The sequence goes on along the minus strand of AYEL01068521.1, from coordinate 62,416 downwards.
TGCACCTACTTCCAGTGGGCCTACAAAATTTTTACCATGACAATTCGATTCTCCGGATATACTTTGGTTATCAAAATTTTTCTCTCTGCTTCCTACCGCATCGCGTTTCCGAGAAAAGAGTGGTATGTGTGGTAAGATACACCCTGTATATTCTCATCGAGGATTAGAATGAAATGTATTTGGCTAAACGTGATTTGTTTTAAAGTTAATTTCAGAAAAGATTTCATCACTTCATATCGAGAGATTGGTAGCAATGTTTCATGAAATATAATTTGCAATGTGTAACAATTACGAATTAATGATATTGACTATTATGATATAGAAAGAAAATTTCTTTCGATATCATAATGGTTACAGATTACAAATAAATAACAGGATCAGCATGACAAATATAGATATTGATTTATTGACAATAATTCAATATCTATAGGACAAATATTCTAATTTTCTCACAAAAAATATGGAAAATATTCCCACAAATAATTTTTTCACGAATTCCCAGGATTCGGGATTTATGAATTTTGTAGATTTCTCGGGAAATCCTGAGTATTAGACATTATTCTAAAAGTGGCCGCTGCCAATAATCTTTGTATGATTCGGATGCGTATTTTAAAAACGTAAACCTTTCGACTGCCGACTGGATCGCTGCAGTGCTGTGCTTCTATCCTGGAGAATCTGGATTCACTCCCCGAGTCTTCACACCTTCAGTGTTTTCAAGAGGGATCTAGGCAAATGCCCACTTCTTAGCACCCAGTGGATGGAAAACAGCGTAAAACCACACAAGAAAAACTTTTCGGCCGGACTGACCGCATGGATAAACTTCAGCTTTCCTCGCGATTAAGAGATTCTTGGAAAACTGAACAGTTTTCCAAGAATCTCCAATTGAGAAAATGTAATGTTTCCACAAGATCAATTCGGCCGATAATGCAGGTTATTTTGCTCCTATATAATTGCTTTAAGTTGACTGATTTTCTAATTTTGATCATGCTACTGATCGTTGCAGTCGATTTGTAATTATGTTTTTTGGTCGCCAGATAACTGCGGTGAAAAAGTGTTGTATTTTCACCCTGAGGTTCCTGGATCCCATATTTCCAATTTTTTTCATGAGGGGTCCGTGCCTGGTTCGTTGAACCTATCTTCCATCAGTGGTGTAGGCAGACCTTGGTGGAAATAGAAATGCCCCGCTACCACCTATGTTATATACATCAATAATTATTTAGAGAGAGGTATTTTATTTGCATCAATATTTATTTAGAGAGAGATATACTGTACATCAATAATTATTTTGCAATTCAACACTGCTTTTCACCAAGTGAAAAGCAGCGTTAAATTGCATAGGAGAAAAACTACGTTTTTGTGACGACGAACAAAATTTATTTGTCCAACCGTTGTAATGGTTGGACCGTGATGTTGTAACAAATTGGTATAATATCCAGGCTTCTTACATTTATGGCAAGTTGTCTTCGTCCCAGGACATTCTTTGTAGAAGTGAGAGCCTTCATATTTACTATGTAATAGCAATATACAATTTAATATACAGTAATATGATTGCTGTTTTTAAATTTAAGTTCTAAATTTTATTTATCATTAAACTTTTATTAAAAATTAAAGGAAATAATAATAGCAATATACTTAATAAATTATAAGATAAATAAAGAATAAAAAGTTAAAATTTTATTCCTTACTATGATCCATTTGATTTGGGAAATGCAAATTGAATGACTCGTAATGCTCAAAATAAAACTAAAGAAACTTATTTTTTTAATAAAAATAATATTTGTTATGGTATAAATTCTAAAATGCCAAATATAAATCTTTTTTTAGTGAAAAACAGAGAAACAAAACGTTTGTCTAGTACTTTTTCGTATTATTTATAATATGAATTTATTCAATAGCATCAACCTTATGCTGTAGCAACGAATACATGACATGATTAAACAGATTTAAATGACATTTCATTAATCAATGATTACAATAAAAGAAGCATCTTACTAATATAACAACTTCTATAAATAATAAATCACAAGTTCGTTTACAGTTTCTAAAAATAAAATCTCTAATTATTATAACTAAAAAAATTAAATAAAATGTCTAATTAACTTAAATATTTATTTTAAAAGTAAATTTTGAGCGCCCCCCTGTGGGTATTGGGGTTAGAATATACTCACCGTCTGACCCCGCGTGTCGTAAAAGGCGACTAAAGGGGTTACCTCGCGTTGGTGGTTTCCGAGGTCCGTCACTGGGGGCCCGCCTGTGGGCTCTTACATGGAATCGGGAATGCCTCGGTGGTGCCCACATTCGTCACTGGGAGCTTGCGATGGTGCTCCCATACGGATCTGGACCGCCTGTCTTTCGATTTCGGTCTTTGCGTTTTGTCATCGGGGGACAAGTTTCATACATAACCCTCAGGGGAAGGGAAGTAAAAAAAAAATTTTGAGCGAAAAAATTTCATTCTTAAAATGCTAAAAAAATTTTTTCAATAAAAATAAATAAAATTCCAAATTAATGAACAAAATCATCCAGAATATTATTTTAATCGAATAAATTTTATCTATAAATGTGGCACACTTTTTTAGAGAAGATCATAATTTGATAAATTGAATTAATTTTAGAGAAATGATTACATTATTTTAATAAAGTGTAGCTTAATGTTTCTTAAAACAAATATTAAATAGTAATTTGATTCATTTGATAAAGTTATGCATGAGAAAATTATTTTTAGAATAAACAGACATGAACAGTTAAGTGATAGAGTTAACTTCACTCATTAATATTAGATTTAATAAACTGGTTTATAAATTCAATGACATAAATACTCCATTTTTTTGTATTGATAAAATTTGTCCATTTATTTCTCCATAATATTTTCCAAGTTTTGTTTTTAAATGTATCAAAAAATTTCCCATTTTTGGAAAAAAAAATTTCGATTGGCAATATATTTTCTAGCTGATAATGTTATTCATTTCCTCTCTTTAAATAATTATTGATGTATTATCCAGAGATAAATTAAATTTATTTAAATTAAAACTGGTTTCTATAGTATTTGTTCATAAAAGACACAGTGAAATAGATATCTTGTAGACCGTTACTTAAAATAACTGTAATGAGGACTATAATTTCAAAAATTATATTATTCTTTTTATTTTTATAATAATTGACAATAATCTTCATTACCATCAATTAACTATCTGTAAACTATCTGTTCCACTAGATTTTTTTCTATCAGATATTTCTGAAACCTTTATCTATAAAATCACTATTTCATATATTTATCTAATTTAGTTCATTAACTTTATTTCTTAATCAATCTTTAGTATTTATCCATCTTTCTGATTAGATTTAATGAGCACAAGTAATCCATGAATATAAAATTTTCAAATAATTTTTTAGCAATTGATATTTTCAAATTCTTTTATTCAAGTATAGTATTTCTTCAGCCTTTTTTTGTTCAAAAACGGTTATATGAATTCATTTTATTCGATTGTTTGTTATGCACAGAGAAATTCAAGAAAAAACATTGTAAAATATTTAAATTTTGTTTATCGTTCCTTATTATTCGAGCTGCTATGTTTATCAATTTTAAGATTCTTTATGATCCAGTTAAAAATGTCAGCTGTCCTAAATTTAAAAAAAAAAAAAAATCTATTGATATTCCTGAAACTATTTTTCGTGTATGAATGATATTATACTTATTTGAATGATGTCTTATATGAATATCACATTTTTTAGTAAAAGCTTTACCTTTATTTTTATTACATATTGTACTTAATTTTCTTGCAAAGCCATCTAATTTAAATAAGTACTGCTATGTTTTAGTATTGTAAATAAATTAAATTTTATATATTATATTGTATATGGAATGGAATTTAAGATTATTTATATAAAATAGGCCAATTGCCATAAGGCTCTTATTAAATTGTACTAATCAGTAAATGATGCTAAAAGTAGTCTACAAAAAATAACTATTTTTTAAATGTGCGAATGCCATAAATTCATTTGAAAATAAACGAAAAGTATTTGTATATACGGTTATAGGAAAAATGTCGATATAATTTCTTTATTTAAGATTTCAAAAAGTGAAAAAATGTTTGGAAAATATCATTGCCTCGTATATACAGTACATAAAATTATCTTTCAAGCAGAAAATAAGCTTGAAAGAAGAAAAATATTTTTCATAATGAAACGAACGTGATAAATTTATAAGTTTAGTTTTTTATTTTAGGCTAAATGAAAAAATTTCGTAATTATAATTCTATACATAGTATTTAAAACTACATAGTACATTGAGTATTCTATAATAATATAATACTTTTGGTTGCTTAACCCTTAAATTCGCGGCTTTGCATATATGCAAATCAACTTTTGACATTTTATTTCAAAACGGTTAGCTTTGCACATCTGTAAAGCAGCTTCTATGCCTGTGCATTACGGTTTTTCCACGAGGGTGCGCTGTTAGCCAGAAAATGTAGGCTCTCTAGAAATACTCTCTGAAGCCGCATATCTAGCAGCAACATCATAAACTGTCGATCTTGGATAGTTAAAAGAACCAAATTATTTCGGAAGGTGAACGTCCAGCGAAAAGGCCTTCGATTATCGCTGCTCTCCGATTGTATTCTGCACTCGATCTTAACTGATCAGCTATTTTGTACTTATCCTCAAACGCATCGTCTGTCTGGCAAGCCAGACAGACGGCAGCATCGTAGCGCTGACGTTAAATATGGCGGGAAATTCAATTTGAAATTTGTCTGGATTTAGCTGGCGCACCCTGTATATATATAATTTATGAAAAACATCTGATTTTTGGAAATTTTTCTTCAATTAGCAGATTTTTGGGGAAAAAATCTGTAGGTAATCAATGATTATGTTCTGAGAAAGAAAATGTTTTAATTTATTGGCAATCTACAGAATTTTCCTAAAGTAATTTGTTAATTGAAGAAAAATTTCCAAATATCAGCTACTTAGAAAAGATCAGCTCCATTACAGCAGAAATCATTTTCTGCTGACTTGAAATTTTTTCCATTTAATAAATTTTTTAATCTAGGAAAAATTGTGAAAATTACAAAATAAGATATAGTAAATATGATGGATATTATAAAACAACAGAATATCTAATGAGAGTGAATTAGATATTCTGATGAGCAAGCATTATTAAGGAGCATTTACCAGATCTTTAGTGACAAAATAACAGTCTTTCTTTCAACTGTATCCGTTAGATTTTACATAAGCTAAATATATCTCAAAATAATTTTGTTTAATCTCTGCAATATATCTTTAATAATCTATTATTGGTGACTAGAAAGTAGACTTAAAACTAAATTTTCAACTTACTACAGTATAACAAAAATAAATTAATGGATCTTTAGTCTATGTTAAGTCTTAAAAATATAAATTATTTTAATGATAGTGAAGGTTTGCTTATTCCCACCTAAGAAAAAGTAAAAAAAAATTTGCCAAGGACAAAATACAAATTAAAACCTTAAAAGCTGTTATACTGAAAATTTTTATACTGTCCCTTGAATGCTTTACCTTTACTGTGATTTTAATCATCATCATTCATAATCACTATTAAAGAATTAAAACATTGTTATGGAAAGAAGACATATCATTTGACGGTATACCCATTTGACTATTATGGCTGTTCTTTTTATCTTCAATATTCCTATGATAAGCAAATACTAGTTTTTTTTTATTTAATACACTAAGATTTTTGATAAATTTTTCTATATTTCTTATCTTTATGTTAAAATAATTTTCATGAATGCTGGACATCATTTCTAAATTCTATATCCACAATTTTTATTAGATAAAATACACTGAATATTAATTATAATGAAATTTAATGGAGATAATATATTTACATTAATTGTTTCTGCAAGCTGTTTACAATGATTATTAAATTTTTAGTATAAATAATCATTCTGCCATAAAATGGCTCCAGATCCATTAAAAAATTGTAAAAATGTTTCTCTCACTCTTTTTGCTCTTTCACTAAATCTGTATTGTGATTGACCATAATTGTGTTCATTATCTTGAGAAATTTTGTTTTCATTTTGGTCTGTTAGTTCAAAAGATTCCTGTCGAAGAACAAAATTATGAAGAATGCATATTGCTTTAACTATGTGAACAGCATTTGTCACATCTGTTTCTATACTTTTTAATAAAATGCGCCACTTATTAGACATGATTCCAAAAGCACATTCAACAGATCTTCTAGCTCTAGACAATCGATAATTGAAAACTCGTCTTTCATTGTCTAAAGTTCTTTTAGCATATGGCCTCATTAAGTAAGGCAATAATGGATAGGCTTCATCTGCAACGATAACAAATGGAACCTTTAAAGATGTTCCGGGAAGTTCTGTATCTGATGGAACATTTAGTTCATTTTTTTCTAATAAATTATATAATGATGATGATCTGAAATTTCCACCATCACTTTCACGACCTACAGCACCAATATCTACAGCAATTAATTTGCATTCTGCATCTGCTACTGCTTGAAGTAATATAGAAAAATATTGCTTGTAATTGAAATATAATGATCCACTATGTGAAGGGCATTTTATTTCAATATGTTTCCCATCCAAACTTCCTATGCAATTTGGAAAATTCCATCTACTCCAAAACTTGTGAGCTATTTCACACCACATTGAACTTGTAGGCTTTGGTAGATATTCTTCTTGTAAATCATTCCATATTACTTTACAGCATTCTTTGATAATGCTGGAAACTGTTGATACACCCATCCTAAAATGTAGTGCTAAAGAATGGAAAGATTCACCAGTTGCAAGATATCTGAAAATTTTAAAATAAAAAAAAAACTAGATTATTATTAGAATTTTAAATTGTTACATTAGTGTGTATTTACAATTTTTTATCCGGCATTATTTTATTATTTTTTATACAATAATAAATAATTCTGAGTAACCAGTATGATTACTACCTTCGCATAAATTTTAATTATGTATAATAACGGAAAAAAAGAATTCTGTTTTGAATCGGTGCCTATATCTAAGCTTCGCGTTAGACTAGATGTCTCAAACATGGCGGCATTCAAGGTCATGTCCATACTTCTCTAAAGGAGCATAGAGTGACTTTAACTTTGAATGGTAGACAGTGCGCTCTGGCGGCAGCCTGCAAACTATCGGAAACGTTATGTAGCAGGTCAGAGCCCGACGGTCGGGCCCTTTTCGATGCCGGGCCCGTGACAAAAGTCTCAGATGTCACCTCCTCTCGGGGCCCTGTAAATAAGTATTAATAAGGGATTTATAGTAATTTATAAATCACTATAAATCCCTTATAATAAACAAAACAGTCATTCATGTAATACGTACACCTAACCTACACCCACACGTTATAAAATAGTACTGCACTTGTTACGGCCTAGCGAATGTTCGTTGCGAAGCGAGGAGCGGGGGGCAGATAAATAATTTCAAGATTTTAAAAATTTAAATTCATGACTGTGCAAATTTTTGGCCGCATGTGAAAGCATGACGGGCCGCAGATTGAATATGGCGGCTATAAACAGTCCCATATAACGCGTAGGATAAATTTTTTCTTTAACATTACTTATCCATTTACTTATGATATCCGTTGATTGTAATAAAGCCCAAACACTGTTTATTTTGTTTCCATGATAACTTTAAAAACTTTTTCGTCGGGTTATAGGAATCCGCGTTTTCGGAGTCCGAGTTATTCGGGATCAATTGTTCGGCTCTACTTGTATATAATATTTTTTAAGTTAGTTACCTGTATTCTGTTTCATTTTTCCTTTATTAAAAGAAACCTTCTTTAAAACAAGTTAATTAACACGCTGCACACAATAAAATCATATGTGTAACTAATCTCATTAGCCATATGCGATCAATGCTGGAACTCAGACAAGTTTAAATTTGCATAAAATCGTCTGATAATGCATGTCTCCTATAACGCGAAACGTATTCCTCGCGTTGTACGGGAGTCCACTGTATATGACAATAAGTATGTAGCTCTATTAGGCTCCGTTCTAAATAAAATTTTTCCCAACTATCAATTAAACATTCTTTTTTATTTAGCTTACTTAAAATACTATATTTTTGTTTACAAAAATCTTAATTTATTTAAAATTACATCAAACATTTTTACTATTAATTATTTTACGTTGCATTTTGTTAACTTTAATTACGATAAATCGGCTCAGAGATCATTAAGTATTAAATACAGCATTTTGAATAACAAATTATGATAATGTTATTTACTAGAACCATTTTTGTGAAGAACATCAAAGAATATTTTAAATAATCGACATACAAACCGAAAGAGATTATTCACTTTTAAAATCATAATGAAATACCGAATTGGGAATGATTGGGAGATCCGCCATAAAAGAATTAATGCTACCAACGAAGGAAAACTTGTCAATCGATATTTATTTGAAACTAGCCAGTCACTTCATTTATATATAATGACATAAGTTTCATTTATAAATATAACTGCCGTATCCAGTAATTCATTTTCCCATTGGAAAGCGCAATATTCAATAATATAAATTTTCATCTAGATAAATTATCATCATTATTTTATAAAACGGTCTGACTAAGATCAATATCTATATAGTAGAATAAGAAAATCTGGCCAAGTAAATGTTTTACAGAGACTATCAACATTTATTTTGCCATTTCTATAAATATAAATATGAAACAAAATGCAATAAACTTATCTTACACTCTCTTATAACGCGACGAAAAAATTGCGACTAGTACTCATACAACGTAATAAACAGTCCTTTATAACGCGTGAGATAATTATTTTTAACGTTACTTACCTGTTATTTATAATATCCGTTATAGTAATAAAAATCAAATGATTTTTATTCGTATAACTCGACGGAAAAGTTTAACAACTTTTCCGTCGGGTTATACGAATCCGCGTTTTCGGAGTCCGTGTTATACGGGGTCTACTTGTATTTAATATTTTTTTTAAATTTACTTGCCTATATTATGTTTTTTTTTCTTTATTAAAAGAAAGCTTCTTCAAAACAAGTTAGCACTTTGCACATAATAAAATCATATTTGAAACTAACGCTCATCTCATTAGCAATATGTGATCAGTGCTGGAACTCAGAGAAAGTTTAAATTTGCATAAAATGGTCTGATAATGCGTGTCTCGTATTACGTGATTTCCCATAACGCGAAACTAATCCCCCGCGTTGTACGGGAATCCGTTGTATTGCACTGTTTAAAAATAAATCGGTTCCGATGCGGAGATTTTACCAAGAAAAGTTAATAAAATATGATATTAAATAATCCAGACGTTTTATTGAAAATAAAATAAATACTGTACCTAAGCTGAAGATTTTCAACTGTCAAATTTTCATCTTTGATTTATTAAAAGACTGATGGCACTGAAAAAATTTCCGACTTTTTTTTAAAGAATAAGTAAGCGTTACTATAAGTCGCCGATAAAAATCGAAATTGTTAACATTAATGAATTAAGATGAAAACTTAAAGGGTTAACAGTTAGTTTATACATTTCCGCAAGTAATTTCATATTTTAATGAAGTCGAGGAGGAAAATATCGTCATAAAATTAAACCTGTACAAATCAAATTAATTTTATATAAATCTATATGATTAATTAATTTTTAAGGAGATCCGGTTTAAAAGTTTTCTGAATAGTTTACTGACTTACTTTATGTATAATAACCAGAAAATTTCCGAATCTATCTGCCTGTTCAGTTGGTCGATTCTTTGATATATCTAAAAAGTTTATCTTACGGTTAGTCAGTTATATAAGAGCGAATTAATTAAATCTCAAAAAGCAATGTAACTTAATCTATCTTACGCTAACAACTAATTTCCTGATATTTTTCTATAAATAAATTACAAAAATTACTTTGTTACTGGGCACTACCGGTATTAAAACAATTGCTCATATTAATAACAATTTCGGTTTGGTATATTCTAAAGTTATTAATTATAAAAATATTATAAATTAATATATAATTTAATGAATAACGATTTTATTAAAAACTCGATTTCCTATTTGATAAAAAGATTACGATCGAATTCGGGTGTCGTCAACCGAAAACTTATAAATTTCACTCCACCATTCCACGAATAGTATTAAATTTATTGGCATTCGATACAAAGTAAATGCAGCTTATAATTGCTGCTACTAGTTAAACTTCTGTCAAAGAACTCTTTGTGAATGAAACTAACTCGAAAAGTTGTCAGAATCTTCTTTATTTATCTCAGATCGGGCGAATTTCCCGATTACAGTCAATTTTTTATCATCTGCTTTCTAAAAAATAATTTACGAGTTACTTAAAATAATAAATACCGGGTTATTTTAACGTAATTGTTATAACAATTATATTAGAACCCGTGTCGATTTACAAGCCGACCATTTAATTAAAAATACTCGTCTTCATAAAACTGATAATTAAACTAATTTTCTGTTTGAAACTAAACGTTATTAAATAATACTAGGTAACACAGAATACTTCTTGGTAATTGACGAGAATTACTCTACTGCTTATCCCTGTTTACATTTACAATTAAATGAATACTGAAACTAATTTTACCTTCATCACCGAATCTTGACGATTTTTGCCAGTCATTTTTCCAAGGAAAATATAATAGACTATGTAGCTCTATCATATTTTAAACTTATTTCATTCGTATTCTTAAAATTTTTACTATTTTAAACTTGTTCTAAAATAAGCTTAATTGGTAAAAAGAATTGACGAATATCTTTTACCTCTCAGTATTTCTACACGATTTTATTTATACTTTATAAAATATGTTGCAATTCCGTAGTTATAAGTCAATGCCTAAATAACTAATTTCCAAGATTTTCAAATATTTGAAACTATAAAAAGTTTAAAAATGACTTTAGACCAAGTCGTTTCATTCACTAATTATTTTGGGATAATGTTACCATAAGATCGCAACAGAAAATTTTTCCCTGTAGCTCAAAGCATTTAAAAATGGCGGACGTTCAAATCTCTCTCAATATATTCTCAGTTATTCATTTGATTTTTATGGAATTTAGCCAGAACGATCGTGCCGTCGATGGCCATCTCGACGATATATCAATTTATTCTTTATCTTCGGGTATTTAAAAATGGCGGAAGATCAAACTTCCAAGTTTTCTCCCTAATAACTTTTAAACTATTTGATTTTTATAATATTTGACAGGACCATCGGGCCATTAAAGTCGAATTTTAAGTAACGTTAACTAATCCAATAAATTTAACCGATAAAAAATGGCAACATTCCATCTTCCCAGATAAAAGCGAGAGAATGATGAATGACGAGGTTAACCTGCAGATCTATTAAAATTTTTATTTTTTGTGGTTGACAAGCGATGGCGCTAAGTGTTAAAAACAGGGGTCTCGTATGGTTTACTAATATTGTCCGTACAACTGTTAGACCGGAATATGTTTAGGCTATTTTTTTATGTATAAATTAATTGCATCGAAAATTTTGACATATATTTTAATCCCTTAACTTTAATTATTTCAAAATAACTGATACTTTCGAAAGTAGGCGACTAGTTCTTTTCAAACTACTTCAGTTACGTTCATAATAATAAAATATTTATTTTAGAAAATGTAGTTAATAATAGAAAGACAGTAATTGTTCTTTAGCATTCCTAATAATTTGCAAAAGCATAAAAAAAAATTACTTTACCTGTTAGAATTACAGACTGATAAAAAAGACCGGTATTAAAAAATAACAGTAACGCTACTATAATAATAATCGCCGGTGTAGATCACTATAGCGATGTAATTTGAGTCGGATATTTATTTTAAAATAGCACGTATTGTCACTTTCAACTGGGATTTAATTTGTTGGATGGAGAAAGTAAAACGTATCGTTTCATAAGAGAAAAGCGAATTTTATTGAAAGTGTAATTATTGCCAATTTTACAATAGACGAAATGATTACCATATATCCAGGTGATTTTCTTTCATTGTTTAGAAATGAATAGTAAACGTATCGATTATTTCTCTCGGATAGTATTAAGCAGTTTTGTAATATTGTCTTCGAATAACAAATAGGCAACATCCACCATTGTTAGGACTTAAATAAACTGTTTTTTAATCATTTTGGCTTTCCTCTGATTCAGCTGATATGCAAATGTAAGATGTAAAAATATTTTTCCCTTTGGAAAAGTTTTATTGGAGAAAATTGGCTTATATGGCAGCTCTTCGAAAACAATTTCTTGAGGTTAGTTTTCTCTTTCTTTCCGGTTTGACCATCGTTGTCTTTGCTCCGACTATAAACACTTCTCTCCAGAGATTTCACAGATATAAAAAAATTCATTTTATTATGTGAAGTCGGTCATATATCATTCCGAAAAGCGGAAACCGGCATGATTTTAATATTATAATAAATACACTCTGAAAAGAAGAAAATCGCATTTTTTCACCAGAATATTCTCTCTAAAAGTTTACGTTTTGTTGACAAATAATTTAAATTAGTTTGGTAAATTTTGATGATGACTTTATTTTATGAAAACAAATTTTCCCCATTTAATATTAGTTTATTAATTTTCTTATTTTATCGAGTTTCGATCTGGATATTTCTTTAGAAAATATTTATAATCTTTATTGATATCCTATTACGCTCTATTATAAGAGATGATAGAGAATGCTATGGCACTAACTTATATAATATTTTTTATCAGAAAACACAAGGCTGGATTTTTCTAGTCCACTGTTTCTATCGAATCCTCTACTCGCTTCAATTATTCACTGTTTGAAAACTATTTCTCTTTGACCAATCAGTTCCATTATCATGGTGAGATGCGAAGCCAGATTTTATAAAAGTGAAATTAAGAAACCACCATACCAAAGAAAATGTGGTAATTATTCGGAAAGAACTGTACTCTGGTAGATCGTGCCAAAATCCAATCGCGCCCGGCTAAACATCAACCTATAGATGAATGGAACCGTGTTATTTGGCAGAAAATCTTATCGTAGTAATGAGATTTTAGTGAAAATTTTCGGTAAATTAAACATTAAAGCATCTCCGGATTCGTTTATATCACTTTGATTTCCGACGTGTGACATAAATCTCAAATTCTTTCTTGCCATATTATTTTCGTAAAATTAATTTGATCAAATTTTATGATTTTATTTTTAACTAATTATGTTTCAGAAAAAAGTATATTACGCAATCCCAATGACATTTGTTTATTTGTCAATTAATTAGAGTAATTCCGAAATAAAATCTGGTTAGAAAAACATTGAAATATATCATTATTAAAATATTTTTCTGGGTTGGGTTCTCTTTTAACTCTGTCATTTATGATATTCCCGCCACAAATTTGGGCAATCCCTGGATCACTTTTTTCTCCAAATTTAATGAGATTCCGCTTTCGATGCTAATTGCAGTGCAGATGTTGGTGAAAATAGCGACATCGAAATGCGAGGAGCAGCCAAGCTGTTCATTTTTAATAATAAATATATAACAGTTTTAAGCTGTTTATTTTCCCCTCGAAGAATATTAGAATTTGCCTTTACTTTTATTAGCTAATTATCAACATAGCTTGCATGTGATATTGATCCGCACCACATTGTAAGGTATACACATAGAAAAGCAGAATTCTTTTAAGATCTTTAGCTATATGTATTCCCATCGTACACTTAATCAGTGTAGGATGGTGATAAATTCTCTCGAAATGGATCATTTCTTACTTCCATTGGTATTTTAAACTTAAACACGACGCGTTTTCCTTAAAAAAAAAAAAATCTTATTTTGCTTAGAATAATTTATAAAGAACGAAATTTTCCATAGCTCTGGTATAGAAATTAAAAAAATGGCAAATCTATTATAAAGAATATTACAAAATTTCTTGGTAAACTCGCTGCGCCAGAGCGTAGGATAAACGTTTGACTAAATAGCGATATAGGATCAGCTACTTGGTAAACTCGCTGCGCCAGAGCGTAGGATAAACGTTTGACTAAATAGCGATATAGGAACTATCGATACGACCACCACATGGCCATTCTAACCGTGCAAAATATAGTTCGGCGGTTGATACTAAGTTTAAAGAAACCGTTAAAAGCCAGTCCCATCCACTAAAGTACTATTTTCTAAAGAGTGAAAAACACTTCAGCCTAAAAGCTTTCTTGTCTGGAGGCAAAGTAAAAATCATTTTGTTGCCTTTGGAAATGCATTTTCCTTTCCTCAATAACCTACTCTACGGAAAAGGTGTTTAAATAATAGAGAAATCTTTTTCAGACAAATAATTGTTCGATGCCATTGGTGGGTTATAGACCACAATGAATTTCCTTTGTCCAACAAACAGTAATCAGTTTTAGATGCGCCAGTCGAAAACCAATTAGTGCGTTAAATAGAATAATTCGATAAATGGGTTAGAAACAGTTGGATTTACATATATTCCTACTTTTAAAAATAATTAAAAGAAAAGACAATCTACACCATTGAAAAGTTTCATTTATTTACCGATCATAAAAGAACTAATTTTGATCAAATTTATTTGGCAGAATGTATATTTATGAGGTCCGAAGAAGGAACTTACACATTCACGTCGCCAGGTAGTCAGCAAGTCTGCGGATTATATATAATAACAGAACCAGAAAACCTAGTAGAGTTCGAATTCGAAAACTTCGACATATCCTGTTCCAAGGAGGGACTCTTAAGCGTAAGATCCTTTGCTATTTTAAATGTCAACTACCTAACCAAAATAACCGTAATTGTTATATTCAGGTGATGGACGGATGGGAATTAAGTGGCCAATTTTTCCCTGGATTAGCCGATCATCCAAAGCCTCTAGAGAGACGTTATCACAACTTTTGCGGCACTAAGAAACCGCACAAGATATTCAGGATGTCGCAGAACGTCGGACTTTTAGAATTCCGAGTGCCTATTCCCGGTGACGGGTTTTCCGTCACTGTTAGATTTATCGAAAATCCTAAACGTAAGTAGATACCATCGATACAACTTGGAATAATTAAAATATATTCTGATAAACGTTGACTAACCAGGTAAGTATATCGGCCGTTAACGTATTTTTTCGCATTTTACTGTAGCCACTCAACGGGATTTATGTTTGTCAGACGAGTTACAGTCGCGTTTCATTATGAAAAATGTGTGAAGGAGTCCCATCATAGCTAAATCCGAATCGGTGGCTACTACCATAAATAAAACGGCTACTTAAACATATTTGTTCCTTTTCGGTTATATAAAAAAGTTAATTTTCCGCCCGTTTTTGGACAGGTAAAAGTTTGCCCAAATTCCGATTAGATCGATTAAGAGTAGAAAATAACCCAAGATAAACAAGTATCGAGTTGACCATCTTCCATTAAATCCAAACAAATGATACTGCCGAAGATCTACTTTGCCGACTAGCTCGTTTATCATTTACAAAGTAGTATCATCCGAGATGCACTAACTCTTAATCTCTAATTGTCTTTGGCCTTATTTTTTATGCAGACAGGGAAAATAAGACTGATTCTTTTTATTTCTTTCGTCGTCTATTTGTAACTATATATATATATTTTGTCTTTCTTCCAGCCTGTAACGCCGTCTTACACTCTCCGGCCGGAGTCTACACATTAAGAAACCACGGACGTTCCGCTAATTGCAGTATATCAATCATATATCCGGAAACCATTCAGATTTTATCGACCAACGTAGGCAACCAGCGATATACCATGCCAGGAAGATATATGGACGTGGAAACGGGGACGTTACACAAAGTAAGTCCGATAGATCTTTAAGAAACTCTCCTCCGTACCAATACTAATTATGACTCATTCGTTAGTGTAAAAAACGTGGAATGTCCGACTACGTAGAAATCAGAGGCGGAGACGGTTTGGATCCCGGAATGATGTCTGTAGCCGAGGATTTCTGCGGACTAGATTCTTTTCCGAGTTTGTATTTCTCTTTTTTTTATAAATATCCGGTTGTTAGGTTAAGATAACACTTTTTACCTGTATTTTAAAAGGAAAAACTACAGTAGATATCGGATGTGGCAACACCGCCGTTCGTCTGGTTTCCAGTGGCCAATTCGAAAACTCTGTTACTTTTCAATACAATTTTCTGAACGATTTTACCTCTCTGAGTCTATTGTGCCCAGGGTTGTTGACATCACCCTGATTCTAATAGTAAGTTGTATATACATATTACGTCATTTATCGTATTCTCTTTATAGTGTTTTATTTAGCCATTAATGACCAAAATTTTATAGGTGAGCGTATAGTTACGAATATTTTAAATGGTAAACTAAAATAAGCGCGTTAGATCTACTCGTTAACATTAGTTATCATCAATATGTAAATTTTACTTTAACTTCCTACCACTCGGAAACAAATGCTAATAATATAAACAAAATTATTTCTGAAAAATAACTCTGAAGTAATAACATTCCGACTTTATGTGGGGGAAGTGAGCGCTTAAAGATGGAATAATGATTGCGCGACGCTAAAAGCGTTTAGAAATGAAAGAGATTCGATTCCAATGCCGTATACCTTTTCCTGTATGTCAGAGCACTCGAACGAGTGCTTTTTTTTTTCTCCGAGTAAGTGGCAAAAAATGAAATTGGAAAAAAGATATTTTCGTTAGTAAACCGTACCTATTCAAAGCGGAAAAAAATATTGTAGATTTACCATTTTCTGGGACAGTCTGTTTTGCTTCGTAATATATAATGCAAGCGTTATATAGTGGTACGAATAAGTAGTTTCTCGTACTGTATATTTTATCGCTATATTGGTGTCATTTTTGGGGATGTTTTTCGTCGGTACCGGTTGGTCTTTAATTTATAATAGATGTTGACCGAGAAGAAAACCCCGGTTGAGACCAATCACAGTTTATGCCATCAACATTTTTTAGCTTAATTAACGGTGTCGACTGCGCTATATTACCAAAATATGTTTTAATTATAGCTATTTAGTTTATCGAATAATTTTATAAAGATTAACATTGGATTAAATCTGTTAGGAACATTTCGTCTTTATAATCTGCACTGAATATATTCAATCGCTTTTACATTAAAAGTTAAATCCTTTGGTAAGAATAATAATAAAGGTAGCGGATGGATGTAAAAGATAATAATAAGCATATTTAAGAGAGGAGCTAAGGAAAATTCTGTTTGTATCTGTTTATCCGAAATATAATGATTGTTGCAGAGCATTAATTTAATCTCTAGCAATTAATAACAAGAAGTGGCACGCAAACGAATGGTAACTATGTAAATTTCCTTTCTGTTAGCTAATAACTGTTCCTGTTCCTTAACTGAACATCTACCAGAATTCTCGACAGAACTTCCATTTTCCATTCCACATACTAATCCAATTTAAAAAGAAAATAATCGTGTGAATAATAAAAAAGAAGAAAATTTCTATAAACGTCTTATTCCAAGGAAAAAAACCGGAAAGAACAGAGAAGAGAAAACAACGTGTTTTATTTTATTTCTTTACGTCGTAGTGATTAAAAAAACAAGTAATTTTTAACTGGACTGATGTTCTGTTTAATATGATATAATTAATAAATAATCCCAAATATGTAATAACGAATTCGTAATAAAGAAAAATTGTTCATAATTTCAACTGTTTCGCTTCTTACATTTATATTTTATTTCTATTAAATCTATCGCATCTATCTGCCATCTATACTAATTAAATACAGTATTTTAAAAAATTCAGACAATTAAGCACGATTTGAAGGAGTATAAATTCAGTGTAAGACTTATACAATAACCTACTTCCACTGATTTAACAAGTATTTTCGTTCTTAAGATAGGGTCTATCCGCCAACGGCGATAATCAATAACGAATAATAGAATCGTTACATCTCTCTCCAAAAACCTACCGACATTAATCGCTATTAATATTTAATAACACATCACTATCACCATCTGTCAACGTTACACAGTATATATTTTTATTAATCTAGTAAAGTTACATTTGCTCGATTGCATTTTTCATCCGAAACACTTGTATTGATCGAAATGCGATTATTATTTTGAAAACGTAGCGTGTGACGAAGAGAGAATTCCCATCAATTTTAACAAATTATGTTTTATTCGATATCTGATGAAGTGCTAGTAACTGTGACCGGATTTTCTTTGATACAGAACGAAGAAATAAAGATTTTTCCGATTTTTTTCCCCGTTTTTGATTGAATTTATCGTTCTCGCCGTAGTAATGCTATTTTTGTAATGATGTACAATAATGTTTGAAAATTCGATCAATTTGAAAACTTACTGAAAAGTTTGCTAAGCTTTTTTGTACGACGTTTTCTTAGATTTACTTTCATCCGAATCAACGTGTTAGAATATATTTCATAAAAAATAATGCTGGCCTTGTAAGATAGCACAGAAAAAACATTTTTATATAAATTATATACTTTACAGATTTTGACTCGGATTTTAACATTTTTTTTTTTTAAACAGGTCTTTATAGCATGTCCATTTTGGTCAACAAAAGTACCTTTATTGAGCACAAAGAAAATATAATCGATACAAATAAAAGAGAATACGGTTAATAGAAATTACAACTCTCGTTATAATAATAATAATAATAATAATAATATACAATTCGTTTCGTACGAAACTAGGCTCGGCAACGAACTTAAAACGTCTCGCTCCTCGGAAAGACTCCTTACGATAGGAATCGTTAAGTCCTGTAGCACACGTTGAGGACAGACGGGGTTAGTCCAAATTTGGTTAGACTCACACAAATAAGAGGTGCTCGCAACAGATGCTTTAAAGTCCCGGGATGTACTCCTAGAGCATCTTGAGGCGATAACTGTTTTGTTTTTTTTTTATTTGATTTGTACATACTGGACTCTTACCACACGTATACTTGTCCTCTGTATACGGTATAATTCACTTTTTTTGGATGTCCTGGTGGGTGCTGGGACTTGGCACGCGGAATGGCCACTGCTGGCATGGCATAACCCGTTGATAAACTGCGATCTAGACTCAGATCGCTCCGCTTGCTACTCTTTTTTGTCGTTAAATCGCTGGTTTCCTATTTAAAAATAGTAATTATTAAATTAATTCCAAATTAAATTTATGCAGTTTGTAAAAATCTTAACTGATTATTTTCCTTCATTTATAAGTACTTATGAAAATTATTTTGAAAAATGTCGGTATCGTTCTAACGGGTGATCCAGTATGTCTCTGAAGAGTTTAATAGGTTTCCGTTAATAATTGGTAGATTGGCATTGGCGGATAGGTAAGGTATAAATGGTTCCTCGAAATTTTTACTATATACTGTAACTGTAGATCACCACTTAGAACAATACTAAAGCATCAATAAACTTAAATGAAAAATTGCAGCCAAGCATTTTAAACTTAGGAACGAAGTTCTAAACAAGATTTAGTTTTGGTAAGTAATGGAGTTTTTGACTAGAAACAGATGATAAAGTATGGAACTTACTATAAATTTAATAGGTTTCCGTTAATAATTGGTAGATTGGCATTGGCGGATAGGTAAGGTATAAACAGTTCCTCGAAATTTTTACTATATACTGTAACTGTAGATCACTTAGAACAATACTAAAGCATCAATAAACTTAAATGAAAAATTTCAGCCAAGCATTTTAAAGTTAGGAACGAAGTTCTAAACAAGATTTAGTTTTGGTAAGTATTGGAGTTTTTGACTAGAAACAGATGATAAAGTATGGAACTTACTATATATCCGTCGTATCCGTGCTTTTTAGAATGATGTTCTCCACTGCTTTCGCTAGACGTATCGGGAGGAATAATTGCTTTCCTATCAATTGTGCCCGTTAAAGGTCCTCGAAGGGCTATTCCGCGAAAGACTACGTTTGAATTATCTTTAGGCATTCGACGTCTTTTTTTACAGCAACAGAAGGCGCAACAGACGGCGAAGAAAACAATAGCGCCCGCTATTGGTATGGCGATGGCTAAAACTAAATAAAAGAAAAATAAGTGATTAATAAGATTATAAATTATTTATTCTAAAAATTGATATGTTTATCAACGAAAGAAGACATTAGCACTTTATTTGATGAATTAAATGCACAAATTAACACTTTGCCAGGAATAATTTTTTTGCACAAAATAATTGGTCAACCTTTGTTGGATTTATCGATTGAACTAATAGATTGAGTCTATTCCATTATTTATTTCGAAACAACTAACTCTCCGAGGAATAAGTAAATAAAAGACTACGATTACAGGTAAGAAAGACCAGAAAGCAAGTTTTTAATCTGAAAGCTATTTTTACAAATAACTATTTAAAACTTGAGATTTTTTTTAAGTCATGTTTCTATGAATACAATTGGAAATGAAGTACAACTCAATCATTAATAATACTAATTCAGTTAGAATTTTGTTATGAGAGGTTTTACTTCTTTACAAATTTTCGTGACAACTTACTGGTAAATGTTTTTAAATACTTTAGAAACCCGACCATAAATGTAGTTCATTAAAATCTCACGTTAGCGATAAATTTAATACCACCCATCTGCGCTATATACAGTATAGCACCAACAGAAGGTTTTGTCAACTACATCAGATTCTTGACACGGCCAACGAATATTGCACAATATCGCGTTGTGTTTATTAATAAAACATTAAGACGACTGAATACGAAAATAAGATAAATTTTCAACAATCGGAATAACAGAAACTGAATTATTATAATTATGATTATAAATTTTAAGATTGAAAACAAAGAAATGCTGATTGGATAAAACATGCGAGATGGAAGCTTCTTAAAACGATGCAATTTTAAAATTTCAGTTCCTTATCAGATTACTCTGTACTGTGTGTGAATTTTTACGACTTTGATCAAATTTGAAAAGAATATAAAATGAAGTATAACGCATTGTTAATTCCCTTTGCGCCATATAAATCCGATTTCTAATATTTGTTAAGTCAAAACAAAAATCAGTTTATGAACTATCATCACAAAATATAAATTAAGAAAAATCTTGAATAAATGAAATTTATATATTAATTAAAAATAATCTTAGAATAAATATGAAACATACTTAATCCGTTGACCTCGCATTTCTTTCCTATGTACAAAGAATGACACCTGCAATGAATAAAAGATTAATATCGAGCTTTATCTCTTACTTAGATCGTGACGTACAATATAGATAATGTTACCTGCAGATTTGTTCACCGTCTAAAGTTCCGACGCAATCGCCCCTTCCATTGCAACGTTCGCAACTTTTAATTTCTCCTAAAATTAATTAAATTTTTAATTTAATAAGATATTACTGTTATTTAAAAAAATACTTGAAAATACCAGCTTTTAAAGCAAAACAATATTTTTCAATAATACTTACATGCTGCCATCTGTTGATTAATGTATTAAATGTTTAATCATCGAAGGAAAAAAAATTATTGTAAAGGATTTTTATAGAAAATTGTATTATTTTATTAATAAAATAAAATACATTGTTGTTGTTGTTTTAATTATTATTCGCCTATCATATATATATGCATATGCAGGTATCCTTCTATAGCACAGTAGATAAGTTGTTAAAAACACCGTGTTGTGCGAAACCTATATGATGGTTTTCGCATTTTCAAATCGTGTTAGAGCGAAACCGTGTTATAGGAGGGATGCCTGTATATAACTAATTATAAAGCTTTTACCTAAACAAACTCTGCCGGGTTGTTCAGGATCCATGTCTTCGAAACCCATTTTGCATTGGCATACATATGAACCCGGTCTGTTGATGCAGGTAGATCCTGATCCGCAATCGTTGTTTTCTTCGTTTTCGCATTCGTCGAAATCGGCCACTGAACGGAAATGAATATTATATTGCATCTGTTTTCCTATGAATATTTCTCAAAATTGTATAATGCTCACCTTGTACGTCTTCGACGCTCTGTATCAATCGACTGACGTAAAGTTCTGTTCCTCCGATGCTATAGTTAGATTGAAGTAACGATCTAGCTAATTCTTCCTGAAGAACCGAAGGATTCAAGTATGAGTCTCGACTAACTTGAATGGTGAAGTTGACCACTACACCTTCTTTATTATTATTATTCCTGAGCTCGGCAGAAGGTAGGATACCATTGACGTCGGCGGAAATTAACTCTTCGCCAACTCGTGTTCCTTTGTAAGCGTTGTTAATCTAAAATTAATAATATCGAGTCAAATTTTGGATTTCTGATTTGATCTGCCCTCCAAAAATCTGCTTGGAAGATTACATATATCAATTCAGATATATATTTTCGATCTTTTACACAGATCTTTATGAATGAAAAGTAAAAGAGGCTGTTTTTGAATTTATTTTGGTTTTAGAATGACTAGATTTTTTTATCTGTTCTTGCTCTTGTTTAGTGAAATTACTATATATCAGTCTGAATTAATAAATTTTGGACTTCTAAACAGAATTTTGGAATTATGAAATTAGCTATAATAATACTTACTCCTGCTTTAGCAGCACTTACAAATTCCTTATATTTATCAGATTGATTGTTACTCAATTCTTGGTTAAATTTCACTGCTCTTTCTCCTCTTCGCACTACTCGTAATAAGACTACGTAGGTTTGTATTTCTAAAACAGAGATGATATTTAATCAACTTGATATTTATGTATTTTAGAGAAATGTAAATTTCCTTACCTTCACATATCGCCTTTCCATCTTTCTTGGCAAATCCGGGTTTGCATTGACACTGTCCTCTTCCATTAACGATGTGGCAAGTCTCTTTGTTATCAGCATTACATTTGGGTTTGCATGTCACTTCTGTATTCTTTCTCCAGACGACTGAAGGTGTTTTAGTTGTGGTTCCTGGATAAACGGGTCTATCTGTCAACAATCTGTCATCTGTCTTTAGCCGAGGATTTCTATCCGGTTTAGCATCTTTCACTAAATTGTCTAGCACATCAGTTTTCGTTTCTGTTCTTTCTGTTGATATTTCTGTAATAACAGTGTTTTGTGTAGACACTTCGGTCGTAGAAGTTGTCAAAGTTTGAACACCGTGAGTTAGACTGAATCCAATTTGCTGAGTGAATGTTTGATTTGGTACCGTTATAATGGGTATCTCACTTTTTGGAGTAACTATTCCTAACAACGTCCTTGTGCCAATAATTGTGGTAACAAAAGTCCGAGGAGGATAAGTAGAAGTAATTACAGAAGTCACATGAATGGAACTATCGCGAGTGTAGTATATTTTAGTTGTTGTGATTACGTTAGTACGAGTAAATGATTCTATACTCGTGATGTACTTTGTAGATTCAGAAAGACTTGGAGTAGGTTGAGACGATTGTGAAGTTGGGAAGAATATAGTCGTAGCACCTGTCTTTGTCTTGCCTAATATTGTTTGCCCTTCAGAAGAACTTATTGTAAAAGAATCCTGAAGTTTATCTTCTGATTTACTCGGTTGCTCGTCTGTTGTAATTACTGTAGATTTAGTTGTTTCTGTAGATGTTTTAACAGGTTCTACTCTTCCAGGAGCACCAGGTGGTGCAAAAAATATAGTTTTAATACCAGTTACTACTGAAGTTTTAACCGTATGATTTACTGGAATGGCTATAGTTACCGAACTCATAGGCGTTGTGTCAGTGAAGCTGCTTTCCAATTCAATTGAAGGTAGCATAATCGAGCTGCTATCAATAATTGTACTGGTTTTAACAGAACTGGAACTTATTACTGGTGTAGAAGCTATTTCAATAACTGAACTGGTTTTTAATTTTGTTATGTCCGTTGTATTTGTTTTAATATCAGTATCAGTTACTACAGTTGTCTCTTTCTTGGTTGTTATAGTTGGTTCTTTTGGAATAAAGAATATGGTTTTTATACCCGAATGGACGTTAGTAGTTACAGATATCGAAGTAACATTTGCAACACTGGATTTTGTACTTATAGGAATAGGAGAAAGAACAGTTGGTAAAACAAAAGTTTTCGAAGAGATTAGAGTGACAGCTGAAGTAGGTTTACTGAATACGGTAGTATTTACAGAACTAAAGCTAGACTGAAGGAAAACTGTTCGTATTCCTGTTTCAGTAACTTTGGTTGCAATGCTAGAAACTGTAGTTGTTTCTATAGCCGAAGGTGGTTTATAAACAGGCATTAATGTTTCTGATGGTTTACTTGAAGTGTTGCTTGAAACATTTGTTCCAATAGAACTAAAAGAAAATATAACAGTGGGTAGAGAAATTGTCGATTTTTGAACTGCTGTTGATTCAGATTTTTCTGTTTTTACAGCACTTATATCGGCAACTGGAGTATCGTTCTTTTTACCCGTGATTTGACTAAGAATGTCTTTAATTGCATCTCCTATGTTACCACCTAAGCTTGTATTACCACCTAATAAATCGGAAAGCTCAAACACTAGCCCTGGTTTGGTTTCAGGTTGTGGAGTTGTCTGATCCGTCGTCTCGGTTTCTCCTTTAGTTATTTCAGTCATTTCATCTGAAGAAGTAACAGTAGTCGTTTCTGATTTAGTGGTGTCCTCCAGATCGATTTGTTCTGATATATTGGCCTTTCGTGGTGTAGTGGGTAAAGTAACAGTTTCAATATTTGTATGTACAGTTTCAGTAGGTACGAAACTGGAAAGGCCGAAATCTTGATAAACAATTATTGTTGAACCATTAATTATTTCGGTCAATATTGAAGAACTTTGAGGAATTTCACTGGTTATAGGAGTAGGTTCAATTAGTACGGTTGAAACTTGTTCTTGGATTGATATCGAAGGACTACTTATTATGACTGGAATTTCTTCGTGGATTATTGTTGAGGTATCTCTTAAAACAGGTGTTCCTTCTTGAATTGATGTTGAAGTGCCATCGATTACTACAATTACAGTGCTATCTATAACTTTATCTTGATCTATTTGGGAATCGATTCGCGTACTAACTGCCACATTTGTTTCAACACGAACTGAACTCTCTGGTATTTCTGTAGCAACTTCTATTATTGTTTCTGTATGTACAGTGTCTGGAAGAGGTTCTGTTGCTGTACCAACAGCAGTTACGACATTTACAATTTCTTCTACGTGACTTCCAACAGACACAGCCGTATGTATCACACTAGATACATCGATGACAGACTCGGTAGATGATTTTGTCGGTATTATGATTGAAGAGGTAGGTGTTGATTGGACAGTGGATTCTATAGTTACATACTGAGTAATTACACTCTCACTAGAAGTAACAAGTACGTTTGTACCACTGAAATAAGTAGTGTAATAGGTGTGAGTAGACAGGAAAGCAATCACAGATTGCACACTTGGTGAAGGAGCTGTAATCATTTTAGATGTAGTAACAGTGGAAACAACTATTTCTGGTACAACCTGTGTATTGGAGACGACTACCGGTTTATCATCACTGAAGAATGTTGTATAGAATGTAAACGTACTATAATCTGTAGTCGTGATATACACAACTGTAGGTGTAGGTGTAATAATTGATGAAGAAACAGATTTGGGTACAGCGGTATCAGGAACAAAGAAAGTGACGTAAGATGTGGCAACTTCTTCTTGACTGGCTACAATTGGACTTGTGCCACTAAATAAAGTAGTATAATAAGTATACGTAGTTAGCATAGCTCTTACAGAAGGAACTAAAGGCACCTCGTGAACAGGACTAGAACTAGTTTTGGTAGTAGTTGTTAATCTTGTTGGAGTAGTAGTTATAGCACTAGTATATAATATTTGCGTTGTAGATGTCGGTGTGTAAGTTGTGATCGTTTCCGTAGATGTAGTTGTACTTGAAGATGATGGAATAGTTAAAGGTATAGTTTCTGTGATTAATTGAGTATGTACTTCTTCAATAGATGACAAACTAGTTTGATCACCGTTGAACAGTGTAATGTAATGCGTTTGCGTGCTGAGTGATGTTCTTGTTATTGTATAAGAATATAAGTGAGCAGTACTTGCTATTTGTGACGATTCTAATGATGATGATGATAATATAGGAATTGTTGTAGTTGTAGTTGTGATTTCCGAAGTTGTTGATAGCTGGGTACTAGATGTAGTGGTTGGTGCTATGGCAGTTATAACAGTTTTTGGCAAGGTCAATGTAACAACATTCGAAACGATATCTTCCATTGTAGATACTACTGAACCTGTATCTTTAAATAGCGTTATGAAATTGGTATAAGTTGTGTAGAACGTACTTGTTACAATTACAGATGTAGTTTCTGCGGTTGGAACAGTTGATGCAACTGTAGTAATAGGTGCAGTGGTTGAAGTTGAAACGGCAGTAGATGTTGGAGAAATTATTCGAGTTATAGTATAAGTTTCAGTGATGGTGAATAATTCAGAACTGATTTCTTCAATAGGTGTGACAAAAGAGCTGGTATCACTGAATAAAGTAGCATAGAATGTATTTGTACTGAAAGAAGTGCTTGTGATCACACGTTCACTCGTTTCTAATACGGTACTTGGAAAGATTTCTGTAACTGGCTCAGTTGAAGACGAGGAAGTATCAGTAGTTGAAAGAATTTGTTTGAAAATCGGTACAGTGACCATGTTTGTGAGTACTTGTTCAGTGCTAGAGATGATAGAATCCGTTCCAGAGAAGAAAGTGGTAAAGAAAGTATACGTTGTAAAGTATGTCTTGATGTCGTAAGTAGTGCTGAACTGTGGAGATGTTGTAGTAAAAACTGTCGTTTGTGGAATTATAGAACTCACTGACGGTTCCGAATAACTGGAAACAGTCGGGATCGTTGTTATTGGAGCTGAAATAAATAATTATTATGAAATTAAACTGTAAGTTATAATGCATTTTGAATGAGAGTCTTTATAACTTACAAGTAATAGTCGATTCTTCAGGTACATATCCATATTGTGATGTAAGAGAGATTCCATCAGCACCCACTATAATGACCTTAGTACCAGGAATACCTCCAGAAAGAAGAGGATAGAAGATGGATCTAGTCGAACTTCCATCTTTACCTTAATTCACATAAATAATAATAATTAAAAAAAAATAAATATTCAATTTGTATATCATTAAATTTAAATATAATTAAATTCAGTTTCATTAATTGCGATTAAAGAATCTTATTTGCATTAAACAAAAAATAAACATTTTAATAGAAATTTTATTTATTTTAAAATATATCAGATGTTTACCAGATAATACGAGATGAGTGGTGGGACCACCAACTCCAAATTCGATACTTGTAACAGCATCTTGAGTAGAAGTAGTGAAAGAAGGTTGTGGCTGGGGAATCAGTGTTTGAATGGTTGGAATATATATGTCAGAAGTAGAAGTTGTAGTCGGTTTGATGATAGAGGAGGTAAAAGTAGCTGGAATTTCTAAAAAAAAATAAAAATTAGAAAAAAATTAAAACAAAAATAATCTACGTGAAATTGAAGAAATGAAATTGTATTTACCTAATGTCTGAGTTAATATCCTGGAATTGGTTTCTTCCAAAGTAGTAAAGAGAGTCTGTCCACCAATAGTAAATGGTATGGTAAAAGTGGTAGTTGTAAAGTAAGTCAGAACAACAGTATGAGTCGAAGCTATATTTGGAGTTTGCAGCTCGTAATTTGGTGACAGTTGTGATAAAGTGACGGCTGACGATGCAGTTAAAAGCACATTTCTATAACTTGTTTCCAGACCAAATATTACAGGAACAGAGGTTAGAGTAGTGTAAGTTTCGTAAATGACTGTTGTCGATGGACTAGGTTTAAACAATTCGGTCTTCGATTTTCTTCTTCCAATTTTAACCGTGAAAGGTTTTCTTGTCGCTTTAACAACACCACTGACACCAGTTCTAGTCACAACATAGAAGCTTGGACGACTGGTTATTTCGAATCTGGACGGCAAAACGAATCTTGAATGAGTTCTCACTTTACCAGTCTGGTGATGAGGTCTGGTAATTGTAATCTTCAAACGTTTTCGTGTTAACTGACTAGTTTCGGTTTGTTCCCGATCTTCTGTTGTCGTTTCAGAAATGTTTTCTTCGATCGATTCGGTAGAGATCGGTACATCGGATTCAGGTGATTCCCGTGAACTTTGAATGGAAGCTGTGTCGATCACTTCGTTGGTGGATGTTTCGAATCCGGGAGGAATTAACGATATTTGTGTTGAATCCGGAAAATCCGATGTGTCAGAAATTGATGGAGTAACTAATTTTTGTTTGGAAGAGCGAGGCCGTACCACAACTCGAACACCGGGTCTCGGAGTGAATATTCCTTGTCTCAATTTTCCACTAGCTTTTTGTAAGACAGAGGTTAGAATCACTTTCCTCTTTATAGTAGGAGAGGGTTGTTGAGGTAAGGTTTCCGTTGGGATTTCGGGTGTCGGGATTTCCAATGAACTTGTTCCTATTAATTCATTAACTGAACTGTATGATGGCTGAAGATGAGAAAGTTCAGTCACTTCGTACGATGTATCCAATGTTGGTTGCAAACTTATCTCGGGAGCTACAGTCGCTTCTTTCACATAAGCGTTGCTAATACCATCGAAATGAATAAGAGTTTGTAAAGCTAGATTCACTTCAGTCGTTGTACCGGCAATGCTCCTAAGTCCTAGATTTGTGGTCATACTTTCGGGTAAAAGAGCCAAAAAACCTTGAGAATCGATTGTATTGCCATGATTTTCAGTGATGGAAGCGGGTTCGGTAGCTACTCTGGTCACTGTTTCTGCACGAACAGACATTCGAGTGTTCAGTCTATCGTAAAATGTGTAAAAATAAGTAAAATGTGTATAATAAGTCTTTGGTAGTTGAGCGAGTCTATCGATGGCGACAGTTTGCTGCGGTTCGGGTGCGACAGTAGAATGAATATTGTCTACTGGTTCAAAAACTCCATTATACACATCTGTATTGAATATTCTCACTCTGGAAGCAAGGTTAACAACAGTTGTGCTACCATCCAAAGTCCGAGAACCGAGATGCACAATTGAATTACCTCCTGGGAGGACAGTATAGCCTCTTTGTGTCTGAACTACTCTGACCAAATTTGAATCGATAGTTTGCGGAATAACGTTAGAATGTACAGATTCACTACTACTATAATCTATATCCGTACCGTGTAGAACTGTAGTATAATAAGTTAAAGTGGTGAAGTAAGTTAAAGGAATTAATTGGGTGACATATTTTCCAAGTTGAATGGATGGATCGCTACCTGGAGGTTGTAACAATTTGGTATTCTCAAAGAAATCATCCTGTTCATTTTTAATACCAATTGGGCCTCTACCCTGAAGTGTACCAGTAGATTTCTTTCCCGTTAAAGTTTTGGTCACAACTATTCTTCTTCTTCCATTAACACCAGGTTCAGTGGGTTTGCGAAGACGTATTATTTTTCTTCTGGGTGGTGTGGTTAATTTCTTTTCTTCTGTAATTTCTATAGCTGATGGAGCTACGCTTGTCGACAAGTGATTTCGGTCATTTGCAGCGGAATTAACTTTAGTTCGTCGTATAATAACAGGTCGTCCGCTTCCAATTCCTTTGGTTGGCCTGATTCTTCGTATAATTTTCCGTCTGGAAGGTAGAGGTTCGGCTTTTGAATATGTAGGTTCTGTAATGATGTTATGTACGTTTTCTTCCGCTGTAGCCTCTGTGCCTTCAGTAATTTTCTCTGCAACTGTATTAGCTATTAAAGGCTGTAAAGTATTTTCTATTTTGAAAGTTTCGGTTGCTATAGGACTGGAAATACTTTTCGTGACGACTTTTCTTCTGACAGCTGCACCTGGCCTATTAGAAGAGCCTAACCTAATTACTTTATATTTTCTTCTGGGAGCATTTCCGTTTATAATTCTTCCTTCGTTCGGTTTAACAGGATCGAAGACACCATCAGGTGGACCTGGAATTTCTTTCCCGAATTCGTACTTGGGCTGGCTTCCTTCTTCCGGGGCTGCTGCGATCTGAGGGAGACGTTGAGGAAGATTTTCTGGAACTGTTTTTTCTTCTTCTTCGTCATCGAAAGGATCGTCTAGCTGATCTTCGGTTGGCTTAGGAAGGGGGATATTTCTGGATGGTGGAGAATATTGGGTGATCAATCTGGGTACCGTTGGTCGACGGATTCTAGTAAAATCTCTAACGGGTCTGAAACCTCCCTGATCGCGATTATCTTCGAACTGTTGAAGCCTACGGAAATTATATCTTAATCCATTTCCGTAAGGATTATCGTCCTTTTCTTGACTGGCTGAAGATATAAAATCTACTGTTGCGCTTCTCTCGTATATTTCGGTAATCGAACCTTTAAATATCGTTTTTACGTCTGAGGACGAACTATCCAGTAATTTCGAACTATCTAGGGGTTCGGTGCTAATCGAAGTAGTCATTTCTATCACGTCGTTAATCTCTTCTAAACCGGAACTGAGTAGCATATCTTGCTGAGTATCGAATTCGATTTCTCTGCTGGTTTGAAGTGGGAATTTTGCCAGTTGTGTATGAGTTATAGGCGAGTAATCTGAAGTTCGGCTTTGCAAACTGCGAGCGACTTTTGTATGGAACAAAGGTTGCTGATAGAAAGGTACCGTAACAGTCGTAACCACAGGCTTGAGTTCGCCTTTATCACCTGTTACGTATAACGTTAAAAGTGTGGTCAATGGCTGAAAAGCGAAGTACTGCTGAGGAATAAAAGGCGCGGGAGATGGTACTTGCGCCGGTACTCGTACCGTTGTGGTTTTTATAACTGTCGATTCGGAGGTGGAGGTTGTGGTCAGAGTGCTCATAATAGTTCTTCCTCGCAAAATTATGGGAATCACAGTAGTCGAAATAATAGTTTGAGTAGTAACGAAAGAATTAGTTAATAAGTTGATATCCCCTCCTCCTCCCGCTGCACCTGCTGCTCCACCATTTTGACCCGGAAAAAAGGGTACAGGATATTGTGGAAAGGCAGTCGGTGTACTAGTTTCTGGCGCAATGGTGCTGTAAACAGTAGATAATGTTGTTAACACCTGCACATCAGTGATTGTATCTGTACGTGTACTAAAACCAATTTTAATAGGTACGAGTTTGACAGATGCTAAAGATGTTGTGGTTATTATGATTTCTGTTATAGTTGTTTGTAATTGATCTAACGGTCCATTTACGTCTGGTATTCCTACTTTAGAGTAAAACAAAGTCTTAGTCAGACCATCGGTAATTATTGTGCTGTACTGTGATGGATGTATAATGCTAGTGTCCAGCGTTGTGGTGGTTAAAGTAGCGTAGGAAGTCTTAAAACCGTGATAAATGGGCAAAGTTTTAACTGTAGTTACAACAGAAGTAACAGTTACGGGAGGTTTAGTCCAAGTATTGGTAGATTTTGAAGTACTTAAAGTTTGTCTGTTAGTGCGAGGATTATATGGTCGTCGTCTATTATTGCTTCTATGTCTAGCAAATGAAATAGACGATCGCACATCAGAATCTTCATCTTCTTCCCTATTTACAGAATTAAATGACGACTTTAATGTTGGCGATCTGCTACCACCTCTTCTGTTTTTATACCTGTTATTTCGATTATATCTAAAACGGTTATATTCGGGTGTCGATGCTTCGATGTTATCATTTTCACTATCTTCTTCTTCTTTAGATCTAGCTCTGTTTAAAAACGAAGAGCTCCGTCTATCTCCTCCATATGTTCTTGTTCTACGAGGAAACACGGGTCTCCGGGTGGATCTAGGACGATTGTAGCGGTTTTCAGATTTTTCGTTTTGTTCACCATATTCGTTGTAATCTTCTTCTTCTGTAGTGTTCTCTTCGTAATCGGAATGATCTTGCTCCTCGTCTCTCTGAGCTGGTGTTGGCGAAGGAACCGATGACCTTCCAGTGAAAGGCCTTCTATTTCGTCCCAAAAATGATTGATTTCTAGACGGTCTGTTCGGTACGAAACGCGAATTAGTAGGTTTAAATCTTCTAACGGGTGCTATTTGAGGTGGTGCTGAACTCACGATAGCTTCGCTCGCATCTATGTCTCCATGATTGTCGCTCTCTTTGTGTTCGTCGTCTTCCAAGTTATCTGATTTTTGTCCGAATCGTTGGAAGCTTCTAGTTCTGGTCGGTCTTCGAAAATGAATAGTAAATGAAGGTTTACTGGTTGTTGTTCGCGAAGGAATTGTAAATACCGGTCGATCTCTGGTACGAAATGGTCGTATTTTAACAACTGGACTAACTTCTTTTGAAGTTGTAAATTCTTCGTGTTTAGACACAGGTGTTGACGTTTTGTATCTATTGTCATATTCGTCATAATCATCGTATTCTTTGTCATTTGATATAGTTTTAGTGATCCTAATATACTGTTGTGGACGATTAGTCTGACCGGCTCTAGCTGGTCGATTCTTTTTAGTCGATGTTGGCTGAACTGTCGGTGTTGATTGTTTCGTTTCTTTTTTTGATTCGCTATACTCATCATAATAATCTTCGTAATCTTCGTAATCAGAATGATCGACAGTCTTTTCGCTTTTTGTCACTAAAGATGATGTCTGTGATGGAAAAGTTGTTGGCGACAATGTTGATTGCAAGAATTTTTCGGAAGATTTTGTAAATTTAGATACAGTGTCTTCATTTTCGAAATCATAATAATCTTCATAATCTAAATCGTCTGAAACTGAATTGTTAATTTTTTCTGGCTTAGATGATTTAAGAGGAATTGTGCTTGTGGAACTTTTTTGAATAATATCTGTGGGAATTATACTAGTGGAACTTTTATGAATAATATCTGTGGGAATTATACTAGTGGAACTTTTATGAATAATATCTGTTACTTCTTTAAGGGATTCTTTGCTAGATTTTGAAATAGTAGTAACGACGTCTTCGCTCTTTATTATAAAATCAGTATCTTCTGATGGATTTAAAGTCGGTGTTAATTTATCTGTCAGTTCTAGAAAGTTTTCCGAATTTATAGATGGAGAGAGTTTTATTTTGTAAGGCGTGGACATCGTAATGGACTTTTCCTGATGCTTTAGAGGATCTTCTACTTTTGGAGGAGTGGTGATGTTACCATCAACTTTGTTATCGACAGCGCCATCCAATTCGTTGTTTATAACAGTTAGAGCAACTGTAGGACTTATAGCAACATCGGAAGGTTGCAATTCCTTTAATGTTTCATAATTATAACGAACAGGAGTGCTAACAATTTGATTGTCTTGACTATCTGTAGTTTCTATAATATTTGAAGCGGAATTTTTCAAAATTGTAGAAGAGCTACGTGCGACATGAGCGTAAAATCCGTTGATATGAGTACCATAAATATCTGTAGTATGCAAAGTGGTTATTCCATCGTTAATTTCTGTGTTAATCACAGAAGAAATTAAACCATTAGTACTTGTTGGCTTTATAATTGTAGAAGTACTTCTAGCTATATGTGCATAAAATCCGTTAATGTAAGTTCCATAAATAAGTTTAGTGTGCAAAGTAGTTGTTTGATGATTTATTTCGGTATTAACTTCGGACGAAATAAGTCCTTCTGTATTTGTATTTGTCTTTGTTGGAGAAGGTGATTGTGATGTTATCTCTGAAGTTGTAGTACTGACGGGTAAAACTGTGCTGGTTCTTCGAGCCACATGGGCATAAAATCCACCTATGTACGTACCATGAATTTCAGAAACATGTAAAGTAGTGGTTCCACTATTAACTTCACTGCTATACACTGTCGATGAAACTATACCAATTTTCTGTGAAGGAGTAGTGGATGAAAGAGACTGTTCAGTCCAGGAAATTGCTGCTTGGCTTCGTGGCTGTAAAGCTGGTGTCGAAGTGACGATACGGCTAGTTGATTTTGCAATATGAGCATATACATTACCTATATAAGTGCCATAAATTTCTGATAGATAAAGAGTAGTAGTTGAATCGTGGACTTCACTACTCACAACCGTAGATGAAACCAACCCAGTTTTGTAAGTTTTCCGAGTGGTCGGTTCAGTGGAGGTAGTTGTAGGTGAAAGCACTTTTGTTTCTGTAGACGTACGTGCAACTTGAGCGTAAAGAGTTCCCAGATACGTTCCATAAATTTCTGTGATGAAATAAGTGGCTGTATTCCCATTTATTAATGTGCTGACCTGTGACGATACTAATCCAGTGTTTCGAGAATGTGTCATTTGAGTATTAGTTGGTTTAATTGATAAAACAGTCGACGTCGTCTTTGCTATCTGTGCATAAATTCCTCCGATGTGAGTGCCAAATATACTTGTTATATATCTAGTCGTAACGTCA
Organism: Olivierus martensii; assembly: GCA_000484575.1. Lineage (NCBI taxonomy): Eukaryota > Metazoa > Arthropoda > Arachnida > Scorpiones > Buthidae > Olivierus > Olivierus martensii. The sequence goes on along the minus strand of AYEL01068521.1, from coordinate 28,376 downwards.
TTGTGAACTAAATCCGATATTTGAGACGAGATGAAACCTGTTTTGTAATTACTCAAAGACGGAGTTTGAGAAACTACGTTTTGGCTAATGGAATCTGACGACTTTAAACTAGAATGAATACCATAATCTGGAGTGGCTTCGAACCATTGCGCTTTAGTTGGCGTTATTACATTAGAATAAGTAGAAGCTACGTGAGCATAAAATCCGTTGAGGAAGGTACCAAATATTTTAGTAGTCCAAACAGTAGTTGTTCCATCGTTAACTGCCGATCGAAGTGAGGTAGAAATTAAACCTGTTGAGTAACTACTTGGAGTGGCTTTTACACGCTGTACAGAAGATGTTGTCTGAGCAATATGAGCATATACACCTTTTACATAAGTTCCGTAAATGTTTGTGGTATAATGAGTTGTCGTACCATCATTAACTCGAGAATTAGTGATGGAAGAAACTAGACCAACTTTATAAGATGGTAAAGTCGGTGTTGGTTGGGCTGTAGATTGAAAGTTATAAGAACCAATTGTGCTTGTAGCCTGACTACGGTCTATTTCGTTCGGTGGATCGGAATAAATCCTAACAGCGCTTTGAACAACTTGAGCATATGCACCATTAATAAACGTTCCATATACTTCTGTAGCGAAGACAGTTGTTACTCCATTATTTATTGTCTTTGCTTCTACCGATTGTATAAGACCAGTTGGGTAAGGTTGACCGTTAGTTGTTGTAGGATCAATTGCAAAACCAGCTTTTTTGGCATCTTCATCTGCTATAGATCGAGCCACAAGTCCACCGTTTCCTTTGACATAAGGATAAACCAAATCGTCGTTAGATATGGCGGAAAGATCGCTGTAACTTTCTTCTTCATAAAGATCCACTGGATTATTCTCCTCTTCTCTTACGTGAAGCAGTTTCCTTTTCTGTGGTTTACTTTCTTCTGACTTTACAGATGAAACTAGTGGAATAACTTTGGTCGGTTTAATTTTGAATTTCGTAGAAAGATCACGCTTGGCACGGGTACTTGTCACAACATTGCTTACAGTCTCTATATTACTTGTTACTACGCTTTTATCACCTTGAAGATATGTGGTATAATATGTTAAAGTCGTATAATAAGTTTTTAGTTCGATTACTTTCGAAGGAGAAGGAATAACTGATGGTACAGCAATTTTACTAGCAATAACAGAGGTCGAATCTTGGGTCTTGACACTTGCGGTTGCTACATTTGTTACTACTTCAGTTCGACTCGATACAACGGTGTTTCCGTCTGTAAAGAGAGTCGTGTAATAGGTGAATGTGGTATAACGGGTAACAAGCGCACTTTTTAATATCTCTTTCAAATCGATGGAATTTGGTAAATTTGATTGAAACTTGGTTACCTCATCCTGAACGACAGCTGTGGCTTTTGGTAAAGTCGGTGTTACTATATTAGATACCGTTTCTTTATGAGTTGATATCGAAGGTTGACCATTAACGAGAAAAGTGGTGTAATATGTGAAAGTGGTGTAAGATGTTATCTCGGTCTGTTTTGGAATACTTTGCACTGTTTTAATATCTTTGACTTCATTTTTGGCACTTTCTGTAATGATATTAGTTGATGTCTCTTTTCGGCTACTAACTGTTGGTGTACCGTTATGTAAAAATGTAGTAAGATACGTGTATGTTGTATAGTAAGTCTTGGTAACTGCTGATGGTTGAATAACAGGTGTTGAATGTATATTATTTACGACATTAGTTATTGTTTGTAAAACAGTATTCACCGATGTATCATCCCCTTTTAAAATAGTAATTAAAGAAGTTAAAGTCGTATAAAGAGTGGTACGATATGCAAGTGTGGGAGTGATAAGTTTGCTTTCGATAGAATCTAATATACTGGTTATCGTGCTTTTTCTGCTACTAACAATTTCACTTCCGTCTCTTAAAAATGTTGTGAAATATGTTAGAGTTGTATATACAGTTTTCAGTGATGGAGGAGTAGTTGATGTCGGAGAAATCATCTCCGGTGTCGTAACTGATGACGTTAAACTCTTTACTATTCCATTGGATATAGTTTCTTTTCTAGTAGAGACGATGGTGCTTCCTCCTCGTAATAATGTAATAAAATGAGTTAAAGTAGTATATAAATTCGAATTGATATCTTTAATGCTATCTGTATAATTATTATTCGAACCGCTTATCGACTCTGTTTCTTTAGAAGCAGATGTAGAAACAGTTAATTGCAAAGTTTTTGTGGCAGTTGATGATGAGATATTGAGAAGTTCTGAATTTTCTTCTACTTTAGAACTTTCTATTTCTGAACTGAGTTTCACAAGAGATGTTATTTCAGATGTTTCGGATGATTTAATCGGTTTAATAGTTTCTTCCACTTTAGGTGTTATTATACTAGATAAAATTTTTTCTTTTGTTATGACTGAGGTACTGTCTTCTTGCACTACGGTATCGAAATAAGTCAGAGTAGTGTAATAGGTAGTTGGGTATGTTTGAATGCTAAAACTTGGTTGAAGAGCTTCCGTCGGTAGTTCGGGAGTTCCACTGACAGTAATAGGAACTGTTTCTTCGCTGGAAGTAACAATTGGAAATCCTTCTGTATAACTGGTGCTGTAATGAGTTCGAGTTTCATACTCCTTCGTAGATGTTGGCATGATAGGAAGTGATGTTTTTGATACTTCTGCTAATCTGTGTTCTTCGCTGTTATTATATACTTGCGAGAAAACGTCTTCTCTACTAGAAATAACTGTTTTATTATCGTGAAGATAAGTAGTAAAATAGGTCAAAGTTGTATAATAAGTAATTGGATAAGATATAGCTTTTATTAATTCTTCCACATTATCATCAGATTTATTTAAAGATTCGTTCAAAGTTAAAGTTTTTCCAACTCGCGAGGTTTTGTTTTCAATCTCTCGCCATTCATTTGTTGTTGCTTTAGCATCAGTTCTCAAAGGGAATACGCCTGGTAGAATAAATCCAGCTGTAATAAGTTTTTGATGCTCGATTTTCTCAGTTTCTTGACTTTTAGCTGACGAATCTGCATTAGGCAATATAAAACTTTCAGTAATAATACCAGTGGAAATTGATGTTTCATTCGAATCCTCTGACTTTGAATGTTTTACTTCACTTTTCGTTACATTTTTGTAAATTTCAGTAACTGCAAATTCTGGCGATTTGGAAAATGTACTTTCAGGTAAAAAGAAGTTTCCAGTTAACAAAACTGGCGCTGATATTGAAGATGTAGACGATTCTTCGTTAACTGATTTGATATTAGGTAAGATAAATCCTGCGGTCAAGATTTGAGGAACAGAATCTGTTGACGTATTTTCTTTTTTAGATTTCGAAATTTCTGAATTTACGTCACTCTCTTTGATTTCGGTTTGTACAGGCAGAATGAATTTTTCGGTAGTAGTCAATGTCGTAGTTTCTTCTTCTGATACTTTAGTTGTAAGTTTAGGTTCTGCAGGTAAAATAAATTTTTCTGTTATAACATCTGTATCAGTGATAGATAATATAGTTTCTTCTGCTGAAACTTTATTTGTAAGTTTAGGTTTTGCAGGTAAAATAAATTCTTCTGTTATAACACCTGCTTTAGTGGTAGATGATATAGTTTCTTCTGCTGAAACTTTAGTTGTAAGTTTAGGTTTTGCAGGTAAAATAAATTTTTCTGTGATAACACCTGTATTAGCGGTAGATGATATAGTTTCTTTTGTTGAAACCTCTGTTGTAATTTCAGATTCTGAAGGAAAAATAAATTTTTCGGTAATAACATTTCCATTAGTGATAGACGTTGTAGTTTCTTTTATAAAACTTTCGATCGTAGATGAAATTTCAGGTTTAGTTGTTGAATTTTCATTTTCATCAATAGTGTTAAAAACTTTAGGCAAAATAAATCCTTGTGTGATAATATCAGGCGATTTAATAGTATCTTTTACGTTGACAGGGAGAATAAATCCTGAAGTAATTACACTAGATTTATTAGTTGAAGTTTTATTTAGATCAGTTTTCTCTAAGGAAGTGCTACTGATGTTTTCTGCAGTAGGCAAGAAGAATCCTTCTGTAAGAATATTAGGAATGTGAGGAGTTTCTGTAATATTTTCAGATAAATTCTTTATCCCATTTTGGTTTGGTTCCGTTGTTATTTCTTCTGTATCTGTTATTTCTTTTCCTGTAGTGATGTCAATTCCTGGAAAGATGAAACCACCGGTGATAATTTTCGGAGTTGTTGATGTTGAAGTTTCTGTAGAAATTTCAGTATTTTCTGAATTATCTGTTTCATGTGTTGTCGTATCTGTTTGTGGTGTTGTCACAGCATTTTCTATTTCCTCTAGTGTTACTTCTTTAATAGGTGTATCTTCTGTTGTTATTTCCATATCTTCTGTGGTAATCATTTCATCTTTTAATATATTTGAAGCTTCTTTTATTACCGAATAAGAGACGATAGGTTCAATAATAGTTGATGATTCTGGAAGAATAAATGCTGATGTTATAATTTCCAAGAATTGTGATTGTGTCATACTATCTATTGGTGTTTCTAAAGTATCTTGTTCTAGTTCAACTTTTGATGACTGTATTGGAAAATCATCAATTGATGCTTCTATATAATTGTGTGACGCAGACCAAATATCCTCATCACCAGCAGATCGACCTACTACTGCTTCTGTAACTTTAGTTGGCTCTATTGGCATTGTGGTTTTAGAAATAGTAAAGAAGATACTAGATGTACTTTCGACTATATGAGCATAAGTTCCGCTAATATAAGTTCCTATAATAAGAGTAGTCCAGTGAGTCGTAATTCCACTCAGTTCTTCTGTACCTGTTATTGAAGAAACAAGTCCTGTAGGATATAATAGAGAAGTTGGTGATGTTTCTGTTGACGTTTCTTTTACAGTTTTCTTTTCGTCGACTTCGAATACCATTATAGTTTCATCAAAAATTTTCGAAACATCATCTTCAAAATCATCTTTATCTTTTATTGATGGAGTTTGTGATTCTTCAATATCTTTTTGGGCATGTGATTCTTCGGTTTGTGTCTCTTTGAGGAAAACTGTTGAATATGTTGGTTGATAGACTTCAGTTATGTAACTAGGTTTTATATTAGCTTTACCATATCTAGTTCTTAAATTAGTACCAATTGTCAGCGTAGACATCGTAGTCATATGCTTGATGGTATCTTTAATTGTAGACGTTGACATGGTTTTTTTAGAAACAAATTCTCTAGTATCAGTACCATATGCTAGAACTGGCGTGGATTGACTAAAAGAGCTTGACTTAGATAAAAATTCGGGATTTCTTGATGTTTTAAGAGCAATAGGAATATGTGTGATAGAGAGAGGATAAGCACTTCTGCCCTGAGCACTAGAAGTAGTGGGCATAAAAATGAATTTAGTGCTGGAAATAATAGTTGTAAAATGCACAAATCCGAACAGAGTAACTGTAGATAGACTTGATGCTCTTGATGGTAGTAAAGTTGATCGTACTATTCCGACTCTTCTTTGATTGGAGGTAGAAGAAACAAAAACAGGTTGAAAATTATTATGTTGCTCAGTTTCTTTAAGCAGTGAGTACGGCTTGATAGTTCTAGTAGGTCTATTATCTTTAACAACATACGATGGTTTCATCTCGTAGGAATACTTTACTTGGTTTTTGCTAGTCGTTATTGTTTTCGTTTCTGTAATTGTCGTTGTTTTCTGTACACGTTGAGGTAAGATAAACTGATCAGTAATTAGTGTGGAACCTCTTGGCGCATTTATTTTTCGTCCAGTAGGTTGGAAATCAAACATCCTTCCTCTCCTGTTGTTTTCCACATTTACATCAGAAGTCAGCGTGTTTTCAGGCAAAAATTCACCGTTTACAACTCGATATGTTTTTAATATCTGATGACTATCTGGATGGACATGAAACTCATTATAACTTGGACTAGGTCTAATTTGGTCTATAGTTACCGTCATCGTGCTGACATATCCCAATCCCAATGCTGGAGTAGCACCTTGTACCGAAAATTTTTCAGATCCTTCGATTAGTACGCCATCTACAGACTGTCCATGAACTTGAGCTTTTCCATACATAAGTGATCGTCTACTTGTAGAGCGATCAAAGCCTCGTCTGCTATTAGCACTAAGTGGTATGAAAACATCGATATCGTCAGAAATGTCTAATACTATTTCTTTGTTTAAATTCTTTTTATTCTTTACGTCGTAAGTATGAGTTGTATATTTGTAAGGATGTACACTTGTAGCTTCGATTTTTGAAGGTAATCGCCGATTTCCAAAGAAAAACATATAAGTAGTTGGTTGAACAAGTCCATCTGTATACGTACCGGTAAAAACTGTATACGTGGTCTCTCCCAACTTGCCTTGATGTACAAAAGCACCTTCCGTTCCAGTAACAGTAATAATAGATTTATCATGATGTTGAAATAGAGTAGCAATACTTCCATCCGTTTTTCCGATGTGCAGCACAGAATTTCTTCTTTGTAGAGGTATATAAGATCCCGTAATTTGTATGGTCGATTGACTGGTGTACAAAGAAGCTGGTGTAACACGTATATTAGAATTTTCCAATGTAGCGAGAGTTTCGATATAAGATCCATAAACAGTTGCAATTGAATTATTGGAATTAATTCCGTCAGGATGAACATATTGAGAATGAGAAGTCAAATCATTGAGTGCTGTCTGATAAATTCCTCCCGAAGTCAAAGAATGATAACGTTTAGTGCTACTTGTTACTCGTGGAGAAATGCTTGTTTCTATAATAGTATTTCGAGAAGATGCTGGATAGATGAGTGTAGAATGACTCAGTACAATTTCAGCATAGTTTCCATTTATGTACGAGCGATGCAATTCTGTTGTATAGAGCGTAGTAGTTCCATCGTGTATCGAACTAGAAGTTCTAAGATGTAGTAAGCCAGTTGGTCTGTCGATGTTGCGCAAATTACCTTCAAAATATTGGTTCTTTTCTCTTGGATCTGAAATATCGAGAAGAGTAGGAATCTAAAGAATTTATAGATATTCGAAGAAATTTCGTAATTAATCAAATAAAAAATTCGTGCTTAGCTAATGTTCTTGTTAATGTAAAGTTAGTTTTTATTTTTCAGTAAATATGCATAGTATACGTCAATTAAATGCTCTAAATGGAAAGCCACAAGCAGTCGTTATGTTAAATTTTTCGCATTTTTTAAAAATATTATTAGTTAAAGTAAATCATAAAGCAAAATAAAGAATAAAGCAGCAATAAGCAACTAACAAAAAATTTTTGAATATTTGAATAATTTTAACAATATTTTGAAAAGAATAATATTTATATACAGTAAAATAATAATAATGAAATTTAAATACAAAATTTACAGTTAAAACAACAGAACTTCATCATAGTATGTCTCAAAATTATCCATAAAATAATACAAATTTATTATTTAAAGTCAATTTATTTTAATACCTTCGGACCTGAATAATTATTTTCAAAAAATAATTTATTATTATTATTAAAAGCATATTTTGTATATTTAAAAACTGGCAACAAGTAAAACTCTGTGACATAATTTCAGAAAATTTCAGTTTATATTAATAAATCGTTTTTGCTTCATCTTGCTTATTCTACTAGATAACTTACTTTTTAAATTTCTTTTTTATGTACAGTATAGTAGTGCCAGATCTAGGATGAGGCGCCTCAAATGAAAGTTATGAGGGGGCACGAAAATGCAGTTGCAATTTCATACACAAGATTAATTATATTTATCTTGACAATATTTCATCCTGTAGAATCAGTCTACAAACTCACGATAGTGTATTTTTCTAACACTTATCAAAGGAGAGAGAAACCAATACCAATTAAATTGATTAATTAATAAACAATTATTAATGATCTTACATTAAAAGCAAGAAAATTAGGCTATAGTTCATATTTATTATATTAAATAAAGTTTATTTTTATTATATCTATTATAAATGTAATTTTTAATAATATTTTGTTAACTATTTATTACTTTGAAAAAACGAATAAAGTTTTTTATATGTTTCTCAGTGACTACGTATCTGATGTTATTACATTCCCAGTTCCAAAGTATTACATATGTTTATGTATTAATGCACTTGAGTGAAGAGGAAAGAGGACGCCATTTTCTAATGTTGCCTCAGGTGACAAAATATTTAGATCCGGCACTGCTGTATAGTATCATTTGTGTCATATATCTGTCGATTAATACGTTATGTCTAAATTGCATTATACCAATAAATCCAAATATGCAGAACTCATAGAGATTTCGATAAAAATTTAGATACTTAAAGCATAAATATGCTATATTTATCCTTAGGAATGTTCTTCAGGTCTGAAGAAATTAAATGATAATTAAAAATATATGCATAGATAAACTAAAATATTTTTCAAGTGTTTCATAATATTCACTATTGATAACAAAATATCAATAATGAACGTTTAAAAAAACGAGAAAAATATTCTCAGTTTATCTAGGTCTGAAGAAATTAAATGATAATTAAAAATATATGCATAGATAAACTAAAATATTTTTTCAAGTGTTTCATAATATTCACTATTGGTAACAAAATATTAATAATGAACGTTTAAAACAACGAGAAAAATATTCTGTTTATTTGTCTCTTATACGACATATCAAAATATTTGATGTTTTGTTCTGTTTTAATTGTAATTAAACATAATAAATTTTATTCATACCAGTTTGTCTGACTTCTAATCTATCTGAATGGTTCTCATCAAAACTGACGAAATTATTTCGACTTCTACTTTCTGAAATTAAAAAAAGAAAGTTATACTTCACTTTAATATAGTAAAAAAAATTCTATAAATTCTATTGACAGTTTTATTTTAAAATTATTTAGTAAATTCATCTTTATAAATTGAAAATATTCTAGTATTTAATAATGTTTAATAATAATATAATAATTTTGTATAATGCAAAAAGTTTTGAATAGGTGTAAGAAACTTATTATTTGTATGTAAATTTACAGTTGACTTAGTGCTCATAAATTATTATTCATCCATAGATAAAAATATAGAATAAACTAAGTTTTATTTATTAATATATAAAATATAGATATTAATTACAGAATATTTTATTTAATAGATATATGGCAAAATCCTAAATCACAGAAAAAGAAGAAGAAAGCACGTCGAGAGCAGTAATCTATCATAGAAAGATAGAAAAATAAAAAGACACGGCCACCAGTGGCTAGAATCAACCTCATGTCTTTCACATCATCCTCCCTCCCAAGTTGTAGTCCTCACCATTCCTTGGCTATTTCCTATGACTTGGTGGGTTTGTGTACATATCCTTGCCAAATTGTGCTGTCATTAAAGGGAGGATGGGGAAAGCTGCCAACTTCAAGAGACAAATGTCCTTTTAAAAAAGTAAAAGAAAAAAAAAAAGATAAAGTTAACTATTTTCTGAGCAGATTTTTTTGTCATTTCTCTTGCAGTGTGGTATCTGGTATCACTAGATTGTGTACAATGAACATTTTATGCTTATGGGAGAATTTTTCATTGTTTGAGGGTGCCATTCAGATTTTATTTGTGTACAATAAAAATAGATATTTAAATATCAGATGACCAAAATTGACAACTAATCTATGTGCAATAAGTATTTTGTTTTAAATCAAATACTTTGTGATGCTGACCAAATTTGTACCCAATCTTCTATAAATGTTTGTCAAAATGGTGTTATATCTTTATATTTGCCAAATAACTGATCTCTAAAATGTTGATAAATTAATTGATCTCCCAAAAATTTTCTTTATCATTTTTCAAAATTAAATAAAATCTTTAAATAAATTCCAATATTTACAAAATATTTATTCAATTTCATATATGACTTTCATATAAGTCAAAATTTCTTGATCATTTCCAAATAACAAAGGTGCAACTATTAGAAAGAAAGATTGGGAAAAATCTCAATAAAATTTCTTTCTGATAAAGTTTTTAAGAGTAATCCAGAATGTTTTATTTTTATAGAAAACCTTTAATGATTTATAATTGACAAAAGTTGTCAATATTGGCCATTCCATGTATAATCCATCCTATGTCTGTAGTTTTTAATGTAAATCTCATATTATCCAAAATAAAATATTTCAACAGCAGTTTGCCAAATACAATGCTTTTAAAATTTGCATTTTTATATGATAAAATTCTTTGTTCCAAAATTTGTTAGTAAAAAAATTTTTTGCATGAACTGTGAACAAATATAATTGTTGTTGAAAGATTTATTTTTTGAACTGACAAATTATCATTGGAGTTCCATATGAAAGAGATATTTTTTGTGAAAAATTATATTTTCTAAAGTGTTAAACCTCAAATAATGGCCTTCGGTACTGTTATCAAGTTTCAATTTTTGTGATTAAGTTTATAATTGGCAAACTGCTCTTATCTGAAAGAAAATAATATATTTTCATGAATCAATGCACTATCACAATTATGCTATATATCATGGGGATTTTGGAATTTTTAATTTTGATGCTGTGATTTTGTGATCTTTACTGATGTTGAAATTAAATGATTAATATTTGCACTAAAACATTATATGTATATTTAATAGATTTAAACAGTTTATAACTGTCTCATCAGAAAGGAAGTGCAAATATATTTATGGAATATGTTACATTTACCCTGCCCTGTTAACTTTAATATTAGATTGTTTAACAGGTATATTGTAAAAGGAAAACAATTGTTTCCATATTCAAATTCCCATTTTTATGTAAAGAAACTGTGATGTCATTCTTGACATGTTGATTGCTGCAGAAATATGCAGTTATATTTTGGATTTGTTTGAATTAAATCCATTGTTAGTTTTTTTTATTCCCAGATGTATCCACATATAGATTTATTGTTTAAAATATTTTTCCATTTTTGACCATTAATAAATTTTAAACAGTTTTAATATATAGGGATGTTGGGTGGTGACAAATTTGTTTGGTCTTTTTTTTTTCTGAAAATTTTGTAAAGAGAAAAAATGGTGCATTTCTAATAAACTTATTTTTCTTTCACATGTTGCCTTTCAGGGACCTATGCAGTTATCAGTTTATTGTACATGAATGTATTTTTAAGATATTTTAAATACATGCACATGCAAAAATGTGTTTAAAATATAACTTAAAATACATTATTTTAAAAAACATTTTTTTTATATTGTATGTTTCTTTTGAAGTTTATTTTCAGATAGCACACAAACTAGATAACAAATATTACATATTTGTTTTGAAATGTAAACTCGATTTTTATAATGCTGGAAACGGTTTGGGTTTGTTTGTTATTGAAAAAAATTGTATATTAAATAGTCAAAATATGAAATGTCATCATTTTGATTTTTTTTAATTAGAGAATTAAATAGATTAAGTTATCCATTAACTAAAAAAAATACTATTTTTGTCTATTAATGAAAAATAGAGAAAAAATTATTCAATCAGATATCATAAAGACTGATTTTTATATTACTTGTTAAATATTGGAATATTAAATTTATTTAAACTTTAATGGTTCATTTTTTAAATTGGTTTTTGTTAATATATCAAAATTTTTTAAAAATTTTAAGATTTTTTTTTACAGTATTTAAACAAAAACCTTGGTCATTTTACTTAAATTCTAAAAAAGTTTATATATCTTCGATTCAGTAATTTTTTCTTCTGTATATAAAATTACTTTTATGCTAAATGTTATAACAAATGCAAGATGGAAAAATTTGATTCTTCCACAAATAGAGCATTCTTTTTCATACTTTTATAACTGCTGTTCAAAGAAAGATGATCTAGTATTTGAAACAATTTTTAAGATATGCATTATATTACAGGATTATTATGGCTAATATTATAGTACATTATTATATAATATAATGCAATTATAAAAACTGGAACGTAACTAAGATTACAATTCATTTGTTCCTCTAGTTATGAACATCAGAGTTATGAATTTCTTTTCATGCAAACATATCATCTTAAAATTTTTAGAAATTATCATTTTATACAGGGTGATTCATAAACGATGGGCAAAATTTTAAGAGGTGATAGTACACATCCAAACAATTTTTATCAAAGAATGCATGGTCAAAAACAAAACGCAAAACCGTTAGAGGGCGCCAAAAATGTTCTTATAAGAGGCAAAAAAACACAAAGAACGATTAAGTTGTTATAAAGGCAAATTTAATGGCATGTGATTACAATAAGTGTTCAAAACATTTACCGGCAGCTAGTTATAAAAGCAAATTTAATGGCATGTGATTACAATAAGTGTTCAAAACATTTACCGGCAGCTGCTATGCACGCAGTACAACGGCGTAGAAAAGATTGGCGAACACTGAAACACACCAGGCATATCGCGAATTTCCCGTGCAGCGGCCGAAAGCTTGTCGACAAGTTCATCTGCAGATTCAATGGGAGTCTCATAAGAGCCAGAAATCGAGACAGGAAAGATCTGGCGAGCGCGGTGGCCAAGCTATAGGACCACCTCACCCAATCCATTTGTTTGGAAAGGTTACGTCCAGATAGTTTCACACTTCTCGTACGTAATGAGCTGGCGCTCCATCCTGCTGAAACCACATTACCCGCCGGATGTGTGGAGGAACGTCGTTCAACATGTCTGGCAGCACTGTTGCAGAAACGTGAGGTATTTTTCCCGTCAAGGCGTTCAGGCAGAAGATAAGGACCGAGTAAGTGGCCGATTATTCCTGTCCAAACATTGATAGAAACCCACATTCGCATCAGCGACGTTTAAGTGGCATGTGGATTTACTTCTGCCCATACATGCTGATTGTGGGTGTTAAATGCACCATCACGCGTGAAGGTACATTCATCCGTGAAAAGAACAGTTGAAACAAAATTTGGATTTACAGCATTCTGCTGCAGAAACCAGCGGGCAAATTCCACACGACGAGGATAATCGCTTTGAGTCAGTGCCTGGACTCGTTGAACATGATAAGGGTGCAAACATTGATCATTCAGTATTCGCCATGTGGATTGCGATATCCAAAACGTCTGGAGACGAATCCAGGCCTCATCTCTTGCTAAAAGATACAGCGAAAATGAAGATTTCAGCTTGCTACTATGCCATATCGTTGCACTTGCTCTATTTCAGTATTTTAAAATTAAAGAAAACTTGGAAGTAATACAAGATACGATTATGAAACTTACAGAATACGTTTCCACAATGAATTAGGCGTCGAATGATCACACACACACAAGTAGGAATTGAAGATAAACCACTAGAAGTTAACAGATAAGCGCAGGAGTAAATTGCATGACCTGCTGGTATCGTCCCTTTTTATTATAATTACAATATGCTGTCCACGGAAATTCGATATTTTATTTGAATGATCAGTAAGTGTTATGTTAGGTTCAGTTAGGTTAGGAAAGATTTTCGACCAATCAGATTCTTTGTTGCATTTCTACATTGGTGTTTTGGAACTGCCGCCAGTGTGCGCTATGGATTAAACGTTGCTGCATCATGGCGGTCGCTCCAGATTGACATTATTTTTTTGGTAAGTTTCCGTTATTTTTTATCGCATTCTTTTCGGCTAAAATCTATTGCAATTCATAAATGATGTCTTCTTATTTACGTTTCAACCATTTTATGTACTTAGAATCGTATATAAAGAGAGATATTACAATTACCCCCTTTACTACACAGCTACCGAAAAAACATTTATAGGGCGGCATTTCGAAGACTTGCCTCATACTGAGAAAATCTACCGCACGGCCCTGTGTTTTACTATTATATGAAAAACACCATAATTCTAAATTGTATTATGTATACAACACACAATTTATTAGCCCTTGGATTTTGGAATAAAATTGCGGCCGATTGCGTCCGAAGTTATCGATGAAGTTGCAGTTGCCGTTGTTGACAGAGCTGGACGTTCCGGAAATTCATCGGCAAGTGCTCGAGCAGTGGCACGTAAACTGTCTATTCTTTGGTCCACAGTAAGAAAGGTGTTGCGTTCCATCTTGCATTGCTACCCATACAAGATCCGTGTGGTGCAGGAGTTGAAGGCGCAAGATCCACAGCAACGCATCGATTTCGCTTACCGGTTCTTGCCGAGGATGGCTGTTTCTGCCACCTGGCCTTGGAATATCCTGTGGTCCGATGAGGCTCATTTCAACGTAGCGGGAGCGGTGAATACGCAAAACTGTCGCATATGGGGTTCCTCGCACCCCATGCTGTACACGAAAAATAAAATTTTATTCACTCAGTTTGCGCGGCTTCGTTTTTCTAACATGGAGTAGGCCATCCACTGGTGGAGATGGAACGAATTCCACCAACAACTTTAATATATCGAAATGAATTATTAATATTCTCGGTAAATCCCAATAATTTCAGCTTTCCTAATAATCTATATCGTTGAAAATTTCGAAAGTCCAGTTATAACCACGGAGAGTGCAAAATTTAGACTTTTTTGTACTATCGATGGTAATAACTCGTTTTGAAATTTTGTGGGTTACGAGCCTCCCGAGGCGCGATATGTCCATCAAACTTAAGCCTCGAGACTTTTCTGCGCAATGCGGAAAAGTTTCGTTCCGCTTCGGTTCTGTTTTCTGCCAAATATAACGGGTGACGCGCACAAATGCAGTTAAGAAACGAAAAGCGGCATCTCGTGTCTTTCTTATATTTAGCCAACTGATAATTTATATTTTAAAAACAATTTCAAATATTTTCGTTTTAAAACCAAATTATTATTTATATTAGATTTCCATTCCTTTCTATTATAATTTTTCCGCGTCTGGCGAATGTGATCGGAAGTTGTTTTAGTTAAGATGGATAATTTTCCCGCTGTTGGATTATTAATATGGTTACCATCGGCTCGACTTTTGACATATGCTACGCGTATGCCACTGAAAAGAAGAAAAGACGTTATTGGGTTGGCCAGATATTTGAAAAATAACACCAACACGGTGAGTTGCCAGTCTGTTGAACCAACTAAAGCCTGGAACACTTTTCTGCGCAAATTGCAGAAAGAGCGGCAAAAAACAGAAGAAATTTATTCGTATCTAAGCAGAAACAGGGCAGAAAATTGACGTTGGCACAGCTCAAATTTTTCATTCTGCTCGAGGTTTCTGCCTAACTATAACCAATCGTAGCATTTACATATGACGTCACATACGTTTAAAACGTGACGGAATGTAAGCGATCGTTGCCCGCTGTAAATACTGAGATAATTATCAAAGACATAAGAAAATATTCCTGTCTTTATGACAAAATGAATAAAAATTACAAGGATGTAGTTTTAAAGCAGTCTATATGGAAAGCCATCTGCCTACGGCATAATACAACAGGTAATAAATATTCTGAAAAGAACATCCGATCACATTTGCCTGACGCAGAGAAATTATATTCATAAAATTATAATAGAAAATAACATTGCACACACACACACATCTCTATGGGTTGCCCACAGGGATCAGCCTGTGGACCAGGCTTCTTACCTGCGTCTATATACCGTAATCAGATAGGCGATGCTGCGCTGCCCGATATGACGCGACGTGAAAACTCGACAATCAATCAAGAATCTTACCTAGGATTCATATTTCAGTGAAAAGATATATTTATTTTTCATTATTATTAATTAAGAATGTTTTAATTCATTCGCTAATAATCGATAAATACTTATTATATTTAACTCATCGATGATTTAATTAAAGTAGATTAAAAAGTAACTAAAATAATGTTTAAAATTACGGTAAAGTAATAATTATTTAAAATCTGTACTGAAAAATAACTTAAGTCTATCAAAAAAGTTCATCGTAAGCAAAATCAAACTTCGAAATCGCACGATTAACGACTAGAAATCACGTTGCACGTCATCCTAACGGTGTATGACGTCATCGTTTAGGGTGATCCACTCATTTTAAAATACGATCAAAGATTTGAATACGAACCATAGATTTTAACACTCAACTCTAAGGAAAATGAAACTTTGGTCTCTTAGGGAACCGTGTGACGTAGGCATATTCTAATGAAATTTTTATTGTGATAATATGAATTGTTTTTAGAAAACAGTTATTCAATAACAACAATAAAAAGAAAATATTTTTATGTAAATTATAAAAATTTATTACTATTCGTTAACTTGATATTTTCCGAAGCTACATCATCCTAACGATAATGTCATTCTCCGACATCAATCTCGCTTCGGAGTAAAATTTTACTTTACCTGTTGCGATCGAGCACGTCGCGCCGCAGAATCCAACCTGCATTTATATAAGTGCATCAGATAGGTGACACCGCGATGCAGAAATTCTCGACAATAATCCAGCTAAAGTGATCCAACGCAGCGCGCCTACATATGATTCTTGGATTATTGTCGAGAATTTCTGCGTCGCGGCGCATCAGGTAGCACAGCGTTGCCTCTCTGATGCACTAATATAATACAAATGCAGGTTGGAGTCGGTGGCGCGACGCGCTCGATCGCTTTGGGTAAAATAAAATTTTATCTTTTAAATTGATATATTGGTGTCTATATTATAATAATTTATTTTATATGTATATATTTAAAGTTTCAATAAAATATTTATTTTGGCAAATGGCATTAATATATCAATACCTAAAAATCAAAGACATGTAATTTATCGTTTTCAAATTTTTATCGAATTTTAAGTGCTAAAGTCTGGGGGGTAGGCTTATACATGGGTTACGCATTTTTACCGATTTTCAAACTCTGAAGTCGGGGGTCGGCTTATATTCGAGTATATACAATACTTTTCCTGCCAAAAAAAGACAGTATTGAGCTTAGTAGGTTAAACAGAAATTTCTCGGGAAGGAATTGATGGGAGTTCTTAGCTAGCATGTCATGCCCATTTAAAAAATAATAATAATAATAAAATGAGAAAAAATTTTTTATGAATTGGTATTCAATAATAATAAATATAACCTAAAATATACAGTAATTACATTTCAAAAAGATTTTTCAAATTAGCACAAAATAAGTTATAAAAATCATTCCACAACCATGCCATGTATACACGTCACTGCCTGATGCCGTTAATTACCCCCTTGCTGAGTAAATACAATGGCAATGAATGAATTAAAAATGAAAATCATGCCTTAATCTATTGGTTGAAGAATTGACATGTTTGGCAGTAGATAAACTATCTTAACTTTTAAATCATTGTTCTAGATATCTTTAATATTAACTGGATGACTGAAGGCATTGTCCAGGACCAATAAGTTTATCTTTATGCAAGTTATTAGTTGAGCAAAACTTGCAAACTTCTGGAAAAAATTGCCATGTGTACTCTCCAGTAAAAATAGTCTGAGTAATCCACGCATTTTTATTATAGTGCCAAAAAACTGGAAGGCATGTTTTCTCAATCCCTCTCATCACCCATGGTGTTTCCAAATGGTACAGTTTAAAAGATTTTGACACATTGCACCCCAGAAGCAAAATCAAATGATCCTTTGCATCCTTAAAACCAAAGGCATATGCTTCTTCACAGGTGATATAAGATTGGGATGGCATCTTCTTCCAATATAGTACATGTTTTGTCCACATTAAAAACTACATCAAGAGTGTATGAATCTTCATTTGTAATTTGTTGAAATTCGGCCAGATATGAGTCTGCTGCTGCAGTATTGGCACTTGCAGCTTCCCCAGACATTTTAACACTGAATTTTGGAGCAAAATTTAAATCTAAAAAACAATCCCTTACTAGTGACAAATGTTTCATTGCTACCATTTTCCTCTTTAATTTGGTCAAACAGAGCCTTAGCTCTCTCTATTATGGCCATCTGGGTGACAGGAATTTATTTTGAGTTAAATAGTCAATCCACAGCAATAAAAGTTTTTCCATCTTTTCCAAATATGCACTCCTTGTATATGAGGTATTAGATGCCAAAACAGAAGACATACCAAAATAAGAACGCTTTAATTTTTCAGCATTGTTCATTATCATCATTGAAGATCAAGGCCTAAATCTCTATAAACTTCTTCCCGATGATTCTCCAGTCTCCACACAATGAATCACTTTTAATTTTTTCATTGATTGTTAGAGTTTTCTACAACTTTTTGCTGCCTTCTTGTGCAGATCCTAATGGACGCTTTAGGCTCATAATTTACGAAAATGGAATATATAAAATTTAAAATCACTTTCTGTACTTGAAAAGGCATAAACAGAAAACAGTTGTGGATGCAGTCTTGGTCAAAATCTACTGGCTGGTTTTGATTGAGATCAGATGGCCGATCCTATAGAATTACTGTAACTTCTCTAACTTCATTTCCCTCTGTAGTACTTTTTGTATGATTGAACCAGCAAGTGCTTTGACTCATCTGCTGGAAATTGGCTCACCTTTGTTACCATGTGGAAACTTCTAGTCATCTCTTCCTGCCTTAGGCAGGAGAACTTTATATATAATTACATGTATGCTTGTTCACTCCATCATCTAACAACCATGTAGAATAGTGTAAATAAATTTAATTCCATTAGTTATCCTGTTATCATCTTTTATCAAAAGACACCTCTTTTTATATGTTGCTGGTTAGTTTCTGTAAGTTTCCACCCAATTCTCATTGGCAGAGGGAGTTACACTCAAGTGATCCCTTTTGTTCTATTTATAGAATCTTCTAGAAATGCATATAAATCATTTGTAACAGTAACAAAATCTACAAACATACAAATTTCATAATTTTGAAACTATGTAATTTGAGGCTTCATAAATCAAGGGTTACTTATACTATATAGTGACTGCAATTTTAATAAAATCTTGAAATAATGAATTCTGACAATGCAGGTAAAATTAACTGAATCCATGATTTTTCAGATTTACAGTATATAAATAATGAACTTGTATCCATGTGATTTTATTTAGCTAGTTTTTAATTAAATTATCAAATTTCATTAGAGATAATTTGGTAGCAGCTATTTCAGTGTCTATTAGAGGCTTGCAAACACCCATTATGGATTCAATTGAAAGATTGAAGGATGGGGTTCAATGGGTTAGGCCTAGATTCTCCTGAAAAACTGGAGCTGTGGGATTCTAAATTGAACATGGAACCTCAAAATGGTAGGCAATTGATTTAGAATGTAATTATATACTTTCCCATATGAGTCCATTAAATAGTAAAGTTGTTGGAATGAAGTTTTGTCAGCTACTATATATCAGTTTTACATAATTTTTTAAAATGCTATAATTATTACTATAGTGAAGGCATACTGTATTAACACTATATTATTAATATTATTATTATTACATCTATTATAATTTATATTTCTATTTGTTTTTAATATTTTAATTCCTATATTACTTAGTATTACTTTGTAAAGATATCTGTTAGGTACTGTATATTTTTGCCAAAAATACCAACTTTATCATTTAATGAACACTTTGATTTAATATACTCCCTATAAACCACTAAGTAAGGCTTTATAGAATATGACTTGAGTACATAAATACTTTTCTACTTACTTTCATTTTTATGAATAATATAATTTCAAATTAAGAATTCAATGTGTGTTTAAATAGTACACACATATAGTTCTTATTTTATCCATCAATGATATATTAAGTTACAAAATAAAGACTGATAGCTTCTGTCATATAAAAATGAAAACTGATTTTGGATTTTTAATTAATATTTCATTTTTAACCCTGATGAATGACTGGAAGAAAGCAATAAATACAAATTCTCTGGGACTGGAATTAAGTAAAAAGTTTTACAATCTGGGTAAAAAATTTACCAAAATTTTTTGTTTTCTGCTGTTTGAATTGATGGACAAGGCTATCATATTATTTTTTTATGGTTTAAATATAATTTGCAAATCAAAATTATTTTACATAATATAGTTGAAAATAAACTGGATAGGGACTGACTTTAGTTAATAGGAACTGAAGTATTACACAATAAACTGATTATTATTATGATGTAATAACTAACATTGATCAATACTGTAGTATCAATTAATTGCTATTGAGACAAAATAATGTAATAAGGTATTAGTTCTAAATATCTATAAATTTCAATAAATGCATTAATGGTATGATTTAGAATCTAAAAAATGAATATTCCTTGGTTACCAATCTTTTGAACTTAACTAAAGACTGTAAGGTTACAACTAATAAACTTTCAATATTTTCAATAATGATATATAAGATTAGACAATTAAGTTTTGAGATTAAAATTCTTAAAATTTATTTTCAATCATATAAACATGAACAGTTAAAAAGTTTTAAAGTATTCTCATTCTAATTTACTGGCTCTTAACTGATGTTCTATGATCTCATCCCAACTGTTCTGTGAAATTATGACACACGAATATATCTAACCTATAATTTTTAAATATATGTTAAGAACTGCATTCGTCTTTTTATTGTTAGTTTGAATATTGTTGTCTTATATAAATGTTATTGATTTTGATGTTCTGCAAAATCAATAGGTTACTATTATCAATCTAAAACAGATATGAAATAATAATAAAAATCTGGAAATTTAGTTATCCAACCTTGTACACTTAACCCTTAGTGCAATTCAAGTACTGTATAAACTATTTCATAAACTGATTTTAATACTGTTGAAAAACTGTTATTGAATTTTTGTTTTACAGTGTATGATTCAATTTAACATTGTTGATCATAGTAATAGTCTAGACCAGGGGTGGGCAAAAGCCAGTCCCGTGGGGCCTGCGAAGGCATCTTGTACAGCCCGCCGCATAAATTAGACCACATTACAGCTTCAAGGCCCACACTTGTAAAAATTCTAGTTGAAAAGAAAAATAAAATAATAGATACTCTAGATTATTAGTTAATTTCTAGCACTTACTGCAGGTTGAGTAATTAATTTTCTTCTTCAAATGATCGTTTTTAAGTTAAAAAACGATCATTTGAAGAAGAAAATGAATTACTCAACCCGCAGTAAGTGCTAGAAATTAACTAATAATCTAGTAAAAGAGTTTAAGCGGTGTTCTATTTAAGCATAATGTATCAATAGCTACTCTGTACAGGATATATGTACACTAGGTAGAATAAATCTTGCTTGAACGTGAGTAGTCATTTTAAGTCAAAGTAATTTTTATTAATTAATAATTACTTAACATTATCATTAATAATTTCATTACATTAATTAATAATTACATAATTATGGTGCCATAAGGTTAAATTTGCCCTCAGATACTTTTCAATTTTTATATGGCCCACTTCATCATGAAAACTGTTTATCCAGCCCACGGCAGAAAATAATTGCCCACCCCTGGTCTAGACTCTAGAATCTAGAGTCTAGATTATGGAAAACAATGAATAAAATCCTTAGCTGTTATATCAGTATTTGTAAGCAACTTCTGTGTGTACTATAAGTACAATATATACAGTATAGTAATTTATAAACAACAAATGAATAATAAAAATTTATCAGTTGAGTTAATCTTTCAATAAATCATTACCTCTTGACATTGATTCAAATATGAATTGCAGCTTAAGATTTAGAAGGAAATTACGAAACTCCTTAGCTTAACATGAAGAGAATTTATAAGGAATTATGTAAAAAGCAAATATTGATAATAGATTTCATTGAGTCAATTCAGAAAATTTCTTCAAAAAACAAAAAAATCTGAGATAGAGGAAATTAGCAGCAGTGATGGAAATTTTGAACTGAGAAAGAAGACTATTTTGATATTAACAAGAAATGATATGGAATATATTAATTTTCATCATTTTGAATGGTTTGCACCTTTATTCTTAAATCTTTGTTGTATATTTGTATAAAATTAGTGTTAATTTATTTTAAATAAAATGTAAATTATTTAATTGAATATTATGGATCCCATCCCTTGATTTCCTATACAAATGTTAGTCTCAATTTATATGGCACTTTTGCAGAATAAATCTGCTGTGTATATCAAGGATTAATGTATATTTTTATTATAAAAAATTAGCAATTTTGTTTAAATTCATTTATTAGCATAAAATTGCCAATAAATGAACTTAAACAATATTAATTTAATATTTCCAATTACAGTGTAGCTTATCTCGAAATCCTCAATATGTCGAGTAACCTTGTTATCTCGAACCTCTCTATCTCGAAACCCTTGATATGTGGGAAACATAAATATAGTAATAAAATACAGTGTAACCTTGTTATCTCAAAACCCCTGATATGTGGAAAAAAATCTGTGCACTTTTGGCATTAAACCAATGTAATTTCAATAGTTATCTCATAGCATTTTCTTCAAAACCCTTGTTATCTTGAATTAATTTAGAATTTTTGTGCTAGAGAAATTAAAAATATGAATTTTCCCTCGCTTTTGGAGTCTAAACAAAGGATTTAAATTTAGTAAAAGAACATAAATGTGTTATGGATAACTGGAACAGGAACTTTTTTGTGCATGCTTGGAATACTGAACATGCCGTACCTAGTTTCGTTTTCTAAGTTTCACTTCTAATTGATAATAGGTTTTTTGTCAATATGATCATGTTTATTTCAGTGATATTTTCAACCTTTGATTTAAAGATGCAGGAGTATTTAGATGCAATTTTCATGGAAAAAGATGTCTTATATAACATTAAAAACTATGGTATGTATTATTGACATAAAAATCTTTATTTAATATTGAACCTCGATATCTTGAAAACTCTTTATGCCAAATTTTTTTTTGTTCCCAGGAGATTCAAGATATTGAGGTTCTACTGTATATAAAAAAACCAATACAATATTAAGAATCATCTAGAATATTAATAAATGAAATATATGTGAATTTCAATGATATAATTATGACAAAAAATTTTATTTAAAAGATAATCCTTTATGTTCAGAAACTATTTGATGCTTAATTTTATTTTATAAATTTTTTGGAAGTTAATATACAATTTAAATAAAATTATAAAAATTTATTTTACAGAAATATAGTTTAACAACAAACAAACTTTTATGAATTTATAATGATTTGATAAATTTATTGATGAAATATTTTACAAGTCAATCAGTTTTTAATAAAAATTTGTTTACTAATGATAAATGATCTGATGATTGACAAGCATTTGGTAATCCACCTACCTCTTTTACTTCTTTACTGTTTAATAAACGGTAAGAAGCAAGAAGTTTAAGAGCCCCTTCTTTTATATGTTTATGTTCCAACTTACTGTTTTTAATAAATGAATATTTGCTCTTTACAGAATAAAAAATATAATCTACTGTACAGTTTGCTTTTGTATGTTGTGTTGTAATTTCCCAGCTTCCATCAGAACAAATATGCTTATAGGTTGACAAAAGATTAAGATGGTGACGAATAATCTTTGAGGGTGATGAAAGCTGTTTGCTTAAGGATGCAGCTGAATCCTGGATTTGTAAATTAGATGAAAAAGGAGGATTAGAACTATCTTCTACAGTAATAGAATCTTTTTCTGTATTAACAGAAATTTCTTTTTTTGTATCAATAGTATTGTCTTCTATAATAATAACACTATCATCTGAATTAATATTATTTGCTTCCATATAAGCAGGATTTGTACCTTTATTAATACATTTCTGTTCTATATCTACAGTATTGTCTTCTATAATAATAACACTATCATCTGAATTTATGTCATTTTCTTCCATATAAACAGGATTCGTGCCTTTATTAATACACTTCTCTTCTGTATTAATGGAATTCATCCCTATTTTATCAGCATTCTTATCAATATCAACATAATTAATTTCTTTATTATTAAAATTATTTTCAATGTTACAATTATTAGATAAATGATTTTGTATATTATCTTCATCTGAATTAATATCCTGACTTTTAATTAAAATTGTATTATAATCATTTGAATAAACTGTAGATTCTGTATCTTCATCTTTATGTCTGATTTTAAAAATTTTTTCAAATTGAGTATCTTCAGTTATTTCAATTTCTGGATGTAATAATTCTTCAAAATCCAACAGCTTTGTCCCTCTTTTCTTTGTTCCTTCTTTTTGTCCAGATATTTCACCAGATATTAGATTTGTACAGTTTAATTTTCCTTTACTGATAAAGTTATATAAAGGAGAAAATGGTTCACTATTCATATCTCCACACATTATTATAGGATAATAAACAGACTTTTTACTTGAAGAGAATTTCTTAAAAGCTATCTTATCTAATTCAGCTAATAATAATCTAATCTGAGCTAATTTAATGTCACCTCTTTTTGGATTGAACAGAAGATGGGTAGTAGCCACACACAATTTCAAATCACTAGCAGGTGGGGCATATTTGGGTTTTAATAATACAATTATGGCAACATTATCTCTATTTAGAAGAGGTATTTCTGGTCGATAAAATTCAATTAAATGATATTCAATCAAAGTAAACATACTTGTTTTGAAAAATATGGCACATCCATCACATTTCTCACTAGTTCTTTTTTTATATAAACCATAATATCCTATTAAAAATAAAAACAAATATAGATTATTAATATTTTATTAAATTTAATATCTCTAAAAAGAATATTTTAAATTTTAATAATTATGCAATTTGAAAATTACATATTCAAAATATCTGATATATTAAATTTAAAATAAAGTATTCTACATCTTTTATAATATTCAAAACTCTCTCTAAACTTAAATAAAATTGTTTTTAAAATTCCTCTTGCAAAATATTTATCACATATAATCTTACTAATTAACTAATTAAAAAATATGAAATTATTTGGCTCTTGATTTCAAATTACAAAATATCATAAATTATAAGTGATTATACAAATACTAGGTTTTCATGAAATAAGTTTCTATTTAGCTAGTAATAAATATAGCCTGACTCAAAATTAACGCTAATAATGATATACTATAGTTAACCATTTTTTTTTAACCATTTTCACTTCATTTTTATATTCAAGGACATATTATACTTATAAAAAATAAAAATAATAAATTGAAATATTTGTATGAATATAATAAATTATATTAAAAAATCCACATAAAAATAGTAAATTTTAATATAGAATTATTCTAAATTAAAATTTTCCTACTTAGTGCTTGTGTATGTTTTTTGATTTTAATCATCAATATCAGGCATATCAAACATTTGGCTTGAAGCATTCTCCAGTGCCAGAAAGATTTTTTACCAAAACATATATATTATGTAAATTAACTACTGTCATAATTTGTAAATAGGATAATACAATAAAATATTAATTTGAATAATAAATTAAACAAACTTTATTTTTATCTATTTTCTTTACTTACAGAATGCATCTTAACTTTCTCAAATTTTATTCTCCTATAAAACAGTGATATTATTGTAAAGTGTACACAATTGGGAATGAAACTAATCTGAATGTTTAGAGTGAAGTTTTCTCAACATTGCTTTATCCCTTAAGTCTGTAACAACTGAATTTGACACTCCTGATCAACAGCATAAAGAACATTAATTATGCACATATTTATCATTAACTAATAAGAATTTCAATTCATATTCATAAAAATTATAATTTATATTCCATATAGAAACAACTCCGGTTAAAAAAATCTATGTTAAATAATAAAATAAATATCTAATTTTTAAATAACTTATTGATAATGATATAGTCCTATCAAATAGACAACTCAGCAAATACAATACTTAAAAATTTTAGTTAGTTTGCCATTTACAGAAAACACTTGATGGCTTCTATTATATTTAGGTAACTGATTAAGTTTGAGGAATACTGCATTCCAAAATCTTTCTAGAACACATTTTATATCACCCTAATATCCCTAATATTTTGGTATCTATGTTATCTATTATACTTTTAATTTGAGTTTTAATAAAATAATAATAAATGCTATTTTACTTAAAGTGAAATTAATTTATTTTACTAAATAAAATATTATTACCAGTTCATTACTTATATGATTATGAATACCATATTTCTGTGGTATATGTTTGGTACTTAATACTTTTGCAACAGGTATTTGAACCTCATGGTCCATTCTGTTAATGAGGAAGATGTGTTATTTGTAATTTTTTAATTTCTGTTAGCATTATTATTAGAAAATTTTTTTCTATATTTGAATATTTTTATGAGGAACTGAGTGCATGCTTATCAACTGTCACTGTTATCAGATTGACAATTTATTAGAGAGGTCAATCAAATTCAGAAATTTTTATTAAAATGATAATATACAAAAATAAAAAGTTATTGAAAAGTTTTGATTGAGAACACAGGAGATTGGGGAAAAAGTTAAAGAATAATATCTGTTATTAGGTCAAAGATAAACTGTTGGATTCAATGGGAAATCCTGTAGATATAAAATTTTTGATTGAGTATTTCCACAAATTTTATTTATTATTATTTAAAATGTTTATTAAAGTAATAATATACAGGGTGATTCAAAACTTATCGTTCAAATTTTGTGGGGAGGTAGGGAAGACGTCAGGAAACCGATTTCACATAAGAAAGTGTGTCCACAAATGTACGCGAGAGGGCGTGAAACGTAGCGCATTTATAGTTGCAAAATAAATTTCTTATTTTTAAATATTCATAATATAAATATTACCTTCTTTTACCTCTAATATAAAAAAATCCTCAAATACCTCTAATATAACAATTACAGACCGCTGAAAAATTTGTGAGGCCTCCCGCCTCCATTTGAGCCTGACCTTGATTGACTTTATATTATTTTGTTGAGGAGCGGAGCGACGAAACTTATAGTGGTCCCGGCTGGTGCGCGTAGCGCGCTAGGAGCCCCGAAGGGGCCCGCGTCCCGGGACCGCTATTGGATTGGTCCCCTCCGTTGTATTCGACGGGCCCGCAGGTCCCCGTGTTTTTTAAATACAAGATTTCAGACGCGTTCGGGTGCCTAATATAAAGGTAACTACACGGGGCCCTGCGGGCCCGTCGAATACAACGGAGGGGGCCGATCCAATAGCGGTCCCGGGACGCGGGCCCCTTCGGGGCTCCTAGCGCGCTACGCGCACCAGCCGGGACCACTATAAGTTTCGTCGCTCCGCTCCTCAACAAAATAATATAAAGTCAATCAAGGTCAGGCTAAGTCGAAGGCCGGATACTCCCTCGACGCGACGCGACGGCCGGCTCTCCTCACAAATTTTTCAGCGGTCTTTAATTGTTATATTAGAGGTATTTTAGAGGATTTTTTTTATATTACAGGTAAAATAAGGTAATTTTTTTATTATGAGTATTTAAAAATAAGAATTTTATTTTGCAAGTATAAATTCGCAACGTTTGGAGCACAACCTCGAAACTTTTTTACTCTTAAAATCTGGCAACACAGCGTTTACGCGCCAAAATTGGTTTGACAGTTGAAACTTCGTTCGGAATCTTTTGGCAAGATAATTTTATCCTCCGATTTCAAGTAAGCTCTTTTCTTTATAAATTATTAACAATATTAAGAAATAAGTTCTTCAATAGTACAAGAAGAAATATTATAAGATTTATAATAAATTATAATATAATAATAATAAATTTTGGACGTCTGCTCAGCCGTCAGAGCGGTATAGTCACTTGAGGCTCCGCTGAGTTGCTACTGTCATGGCGGCGACCCGGCGGTAGACGAGGCAGGTATTTTATTTTAGCCTGTATTTTTAATATTTTACTTTGGATTTTTTTGTGCATGCACCCTTATCGGAAGTCAGATTAAGCTCCCCGATGACGTCATTTCTGGTCCAGTGCCATTATTTCAGCTCCTACGGCAAAAGTAGCGATTCTACAGATTTACCCATTAGAATTTTGGAATTCTCTTAAAATTACATTAAAAATTCGATTGATAGGCCGCAACTTTGAGGCCTTGTATCTCGATAACGGTGCCTCAGCGGTAAAAAATAATTACATTTTTGGACTCAGCACCTCCAAATTATCGGGGTGCACTATAAGGGGGGTCGAGTTTTTGAGAGCCTCTAAAGTACACCCGTACCCAATTAATATTAAATCCATGTTTATTTATTGTGTTCACCCATAAATTTGATCTAAAATATTAAATGAATGATGTTTAAATTCGTTTGATTATTGAAAGTACAGTATATTAAACAGTATTTGTTTTAAATAATAGTCTTAATTATTCTACAGGAAATTTATTTATATTTATAATTAGTCTATAAATAATTTCTTATCGCATAAACGAAATTATTCAAATCTTTATTGGTACAATTGTGCCATTAATGCAGCACGGCAAAAGTGGTACCATTCGATAGGGGGGGTCGAGACAAGAAAATAAAACTATAGTTAAACTTCCGACAAAGAATATACGTGAAGTCGGTTAGCAAATTTCGTTTTGGATATATGACGTCATTCATTACTTCTTCAAATAATTAACTCTTTAACTAAAGTTTTCTCTATACTATTACATTAAAAATGTTTATTAACGGTATTAATATATACCTAAATTTTAACATCATTGTATACATACGATGCCATACTAAGTGAAACGGCGCTTCTGTCGATAATGACGTATTAGCATCAGTCACGTGTCATAGTTTCCAATCTGTATGTTA
>AYEL01068520.1:0-68788 GCA_000484575.1 Olivierus martensii | reverse complement strand
ATTCTATTTTCTAGCATCAGAAAACAACGTATAATATATTAATATAATTTTATTGAAAAATGATATTTGTACAAACTGAAGTTATATATCAAAAAATATGTTAGTGATATTAAATAACAATAATGAAAACATTTCAAAATAACTAATATACAGTACGTTTACTAAGCCTAAGCGGATGAGTTCTCTCTCTCAGCATGAAATACGTTGTATAATATTATAAATTCCAATCTTCTTGTTCTTCCTGTTTATATGAAGGAGGATATGGCCCATAAATTCAAATCTACACTACAATACCTTTTATAAATAACTAAAGTTAACTTCGATCCATGAGCTACGATCAAAACGTCTTAAAACAAGATGGCTACTAAAAACTGGGAAACAGATTACTACGTAATATTATTATTCAATATAGTTCTATATTGATAACAGATTACTACGTATTATTATTATTTATAGTTCTATATTTTAAAATAACTATCCATTATTATTTAAATGATTTTGGAAATATTAATACTAATCAGTCTTGAAAAATTATAAAACTTACATTCAAGAAAAAATACACAAAGTAACCTAACTGAGGATGCTCTGTGGTACTGAAATTTCCTTGTTTTTAGCTGTGTCCCATCTGTATTAGTATTCTATGATCCGGTCGACCCCGTCATGGGTGCTGGACAGCCTATGATTTTGGAAATATTAATACTAGTCAATGTCTTGAAAAATTATAAAACTTTTACATTCATGAAAAAAATACACCATCACCTAACTGAGGATACGCTCTGTGACTGAAATTTCCTTGTTTTTAGCTAAGTGTCCCATCTGTATTAGTAATCTAAATTTCCTTGTTTTTAGCTAAGTGTCCCATCTGTATTAGTAATCTATGATCCGGTCGACCCCGTCATGGGTGCTGGACAGCCAATGATGGGCCACTAAGTGGCCGACGCCAGATAGTGAATATCACACGAGGATATAGCGGCTTAATATAAGTCAGTGATTCTCAACGTAGGCGATATCGCCCCCAGGGGTCGTTCTCGTACTCGAAGGGGGCGCTGGAACAAAAAGGGCGATCGGGGCGATAGACTATGTAGAGGGCATTGAGATTTCATTACCCATTACTTTTTCTTAGTATTATTGAACAAAGGCATTCTGCATCCATATGCATTTTACAAATTTTTAATTAAATTATTTTTAAGTTGACTATCTGGGTTTCCGTTATGTGTGACCCAGATAGTCAACTTAAAAATAATCATGTGACTAATGTACTTACAGCGCGCCAGTGGCAGCAGTACGAAATATTCCGAATAAAACAAAAACACATAAAAATAAAATATTCCGTATTTTCCATATTATTTTATGGATTGAATTAGCTTCCAGGCCAACTGTAGGTACCGAGGTCCTACCGCCCACAGATTAGAACATACAGATGGGAAACTTCCTATACTCGCTATGTTAAAGATTTGAAAATCACGTGATTTTCTTCATCCAATCAAGAGCCAGGTGTGAACCAGTTTCCGTTGGAGGGCGCTGCTTCGCTATGATATCACGAGTTGACGTCATTTATTCCAATCTGTGATAGGTTGTATCTTTTACTAATGTTTTTTTGCGAGATTATTATTTTAAATAATATATTATTATATTAAATTTTTATAAATTAGAGACCAAATAAATAGTTTAAAACAATAAATTTATTTTCAGTGTTTAAAGTATTGGCGCTGGAACAAAAAGGGCGATCGGGGCGATAGACTATGTAGAGGGCATTGAGATTTCATGACCCGTTACTTTTTCTTAGTATTATTGAACAAAGATATTCTGCATCCATATGCATTTTACAAATTTTTAATTAAATTATTTTTGAGTTGACTGTCTGGGTTTCCGTTATCTGTGACCCAGATAGTCAACTTAAAAATAATCATGTGACTAAAGTACTTGCAGCGCGCCAGTGGCAGCAGTACGAAATACTCCGAATAAAACAAAAACATAAATAAAAAATAAAATATTCCGTATTTTCCATATCATTTTATGGATTGAATTAGCTTCCAGGCCAACTGTAGATACCGAGGTCCTACCGCCCACAGATTAGAACATACAGATGGGAAACTTCCTATACTCGCTATGTTAAAGATTTGAAAATCACGTGATTTTCTTCATCCAATCAAGAGCCAGGTGTGAGCCAGTTTCGGTTGCAGGGCGCTGCTTCGCTATGATGTCACGAGTTGACGTCATTTATTCCAATCTGATAGGTTGTACCTTTTACTAATGTTTTTTTGCGAGATTATTTTTTTATTATTAATTATTATTATTAATTATTATTATTATTATTACCAATTTACTTCCATTATGTGAAAAAATGAAAAATTGTTTTATAGTCAGTTGCGCCGTGTTTGTCACTTTGTAAATTTTTTATGCACAATTAACCAAGTGATGAAAAAAAAAGTAAATTTTGTCGCTACAAAATTTATAAAAGGAAAGTTGTTTTGTTTAGCCCTTTTATGCAACTAAATCGTGTACTGTTGTTCATATTGTACCCATACATCAGCATTTTATAAAAAAAAAAAGAAAAAAATTACACGACCAAGCCTTCATTTGTAGGTAAGAATATGTGCATTAATTTAAAAACAAATAATATAACGTGTATTGTGTATTAGAATGGATGGATGGCGAAAAAAAGTGTATTGGGCCAGTGTTGATAGGTGAAGATAATTTGATGGTCCGTCTGTAAGATGGAGGATAGTACCGCGACCATATTCGAAGCAATAACGGAATAGGAAAAAATTCACTTTTTAATTAGAGCTTAGATAATAGAAATCAGGCCGTTTATATCTCATATTAAGATATCTGGAATGGAAAATAAAGTGGCAGTTGCCCCAAGTGGAATGTAGCCTATTGTTTACAGTTAAAAAACATATACTGTTGCAGTGTCTACCATTAACTTTTTTCTCGGCTGCTTTTGGATGATGTATTGTTGATCTGGGGCAATAGCCTACTTTATCCATTGACTAGACGGTTTGGACTGTAAATTTATACCAATGATTAAAATGGAAATGGACTATAATATAGAGCAGAATGAACAGATTGTAGGAACATTAATACTGGGAAAGTTTTAAAAAAAGGTGGCCCATGTAATATCTTCGGAATATTAAATGATGTTACCCATAAAAGATAAATCATTTGTATTCCGCGATATGTGTACAGATAGCCCGGCTACGGCCTTTGGTGTTATGAGGGCATTGTACGATAGAAATAATGAATAATTGCCTCTTGGAATGTGTAATAGTAGTAGTTCCTTTACATAACAGTCACAATTGTCGCGTGGAAACGGGCTCGACAGGCCACTGCCAGGATGCTTAAAATTTGAATTAATGGAAAAAAATAATTGTTTTATACTAATATCCATCTTGGAAGATACTAAATAGCGAAATTGGTTGGATGGTCACATGATAAATCAGTCGGTTAAATACACAGATGTTTTTTAATAATTCGATTATTAAGAGGCGGAATTATTCCTAGCCTAACCAAAATATGTCTGCACCCGTGAGAATTATCTGGACAGATCAACGGCATTTGGCCTGGACTCCTCATAAAATTTTGATATATGGAATCTGGATTCCCTCCTGTATTATTTTGATAAAAAGCCGAAAGATTTGCTGCATGTAGTTCCTTTTCCGTTGAAAGGAACTACATGCAGCAGTTTGGTCGATGTTGACCAGATTACAGCATAGTAAATAGTCACCACCTTAGGTGATCCGGCTTCCACATTTACAGATTTTTCAGAACTGAAAATCTGTAAATGTTAAACTCATCCATGATCCCACCTTCAGTCTTCCAGATTGGCCGCTTGGAAACGCTTCGGCATTCAACTATTCGGGAAGCGATTCTCGAATCCCATTCCTTGAAATTTTTTCAAGGAATACGGGCCCGGCCCTCGATCTCCGCCTGTACAACCCGGTTGACTTCTCTGCAGTGATAGGCAGCCTGTTGCAGAGTTGTTATAGCTCAGTCATTTATAATCACCACTGATTGAAAAAGTAGCGTCATCTGTTGATTCAAAAAAAAGAATCCTACTTTCAAATTTCTGGTTGATGATCACGGATGTTGGCCTTCCCGTTATGGGCTCTGTAATAGTTATCAAAGTATATTAATTGAGATTAGATGGCATAAATTAAACAATTTTTTCAAGACTCATCTACATCTATGATGAGATCGGTATTATTGAAAGATGGAGATCGATTGTACTCCACTTGGTTCCAAACATGAGTCATTGTATTCCGGTTTAGGTTAGGTTAAGCAACCATATCTCACGAGGGATATTCTGTATCTGGCGGCAGCCATTTAAGAGCCCATCACAGGCTAGTCAACACCCATAATGGGGCCAACCGGATCCTTGAAGGATGGGATTCAACGGGCCGAGCCCTGATCCCTCCTGAAAAATGGAGGTATGGGATCCGGATCTTCCAGGGTGGTAAACCACGCGGCCATCCGGCCGATTCTCTGCTTTATCTTCTGGTTAAGTCCATCGTGGGATTAGGCTGAATGGCTGCGTAATTATGCGTTCACTTATCATCTGAAGAACAAGATTCAATTCCTGAGTTCTACTATATTTTTCCCCAAGGGAGAAACCGGCTCGTTGAACTCCGTCCTTGACAACCGATTCGTACCAGTTTAGGCGATCCTAAACTTTTCTTAGTCCTAATATTAAATATAGGAATGCCCTGCGTCTAGTTGTTGTTCTTTCTAGCTTAATATTGCTTTCCATCCAATAGGACAAAAAGCACATAAAACAGAAATAAAGCTTCTTTCAAAACGGCAAAACTGGGAATTTTTATCTAACGAATATTTCAAATATATATGCGTACGGCAGCTAATTGCTAATTTCGTTTCCGTAGCCGCGTAGAAATGCTTCGGTTTTCCATTCAGATAGAATTCGCTTCCTAGTTCCACACCTTGGAAAATTTATTCGGGAATTCAGGCTCGTCCGATGATTCTTGTCCTATACAATCTGGCAAGTCGGCCGGATTGGCCGCGTGGAAACGCTTCGCTTTCCACTCTGGAGGACCCGGGTTCGAGTGTCGGGTTTCACTTCTTGAAATATTTATCATGAGGTCCAGGCCTAGCCCATCAATCCCCGTCCTCCGCCGGCTGACCCCTCCGCAGGGGTGAGCAGCCTGTGGAAGGGCTTGTTTTGCCCTGCCACATAGTATTCTTATAGAATGGAATGTGGCATCATCTGTTGGCAAAAAAATACAATCTGACAGATCTTTTTGCACGGATGATCCTCTACCATTTGTTTTCGCCTTGGTTCATACGAGGCTTTGTATAATACTCAATAGAATGGAAATTGGCGCAATCTGTTGACAAAAATGAGTTTCCGTGCGAAAAGAGTTAGAGAATAGTAAACATCTACGTTATCTGAATTATTTTTTTATTCATAAAATGTTTTCAGTCGTAACAATCCACCGGAAACTATCATCATTCCGGCAGATCAGTACACGAATGATATTCCGAAATCCGCCCTTAGATTCTCGAATCATGGAAAAGTAAGATATAGGAACTGGTGCTGGCGTTAATCCCTCTGAAAAATCAGAAGAACGGACTTTGGATTTTATCTCGGTTTCAGATCACAGCTGCGTGTTAGACTATCATATTGTTGCCAGCCGAATTGATCTTTTGGAAAATTGGTAGAGGAGATTCAAATCCAGTTGATCGCCATCCTCTCTAGTAGTATTTTTGATTTTACTACTAACTGACGATTATTATAATAAGCAAGGGAATATTCCAGTGCTCATCATGGTCTCCCCATAGCTGTGCTGGAGTCGTCCATCAGATGAAAAATGCAGTACTATGAGCCAGCAATAGATACAATCAGATTGGTCCTCCGATAAGTGGGCATCTATAATACAGCTTGGAAAGAGAACATTTTTTCTCTAGTTTTAATGCCGCTTTCCGCTTGGTACTATATAGCACGCTCACCATGGACCGTCAACAATCACGGTGCGGCCAGCTGTCAACTGGAGGATGGCGTTCAATGAGCCTGGCCCAGACACTTCCTAAAAAAATTGCAAGTATGTGACCCGGAATTGAACATTGATTTTCCATGGTGCACGGCGCTTCCACTGCTGCCATCCGGCCGACAGAAAGGGTAAAATAACAACTTATGACTTTTCTTGATTTTTTCCAATCGGTGTTTATTAACTGGCAGGGTATAACAACACTGTCACAGGCTACTTAACTGTGTGGAGGGAGCAACCGGATTGTAGAAGAGACGATTGAAGGACCCTATGGAAGAACTTTCCAAGGGTGGTATTTAGAATCGAACCCAGGTACTCTGAGATTCAATAAATAAAAATATTTATAAACTAGAATTTATTATAAAAAGATGTTTTAATTTTAAATTTTATCTATCAGCAGTTGATAAAATTTCGAATATATTTTATTTTTTAATGTGATGTTGCAAATGAAAATTAATATTAACCAAAGTAATTACTGTTGATAAATAAAACCCCAATGAATATGACTTCAAATAAAAACTGTTAATTAATGAATAAAGAAAAAGCAACAATGTCATAAATAATGGCTGCTATTATACTAAGAATATTTTTATTTTTATAATTGTTTAATGGGATTATTAAAGATCTATGGGCTTGGAATTATTTCATTTTATTGTTGTTAAAAAAAAAATTTTGATTTTATTGAAAATACAAGTTGAGTATTGTAGTACAAGTAAACATAGCCATCACCATAGAATTCCTGCAAAAGGCAAAATTCACACTGTTATTCGATTTTTGCAAGCCAAAGAACACAGTGTGACAGAAATTCAAAAGAAGTATAAGATGTATAGTCAAAACTTCATGAGTGAAGGGTGTGAAGTTTAAAGTCATCTCAAATAATAATACAGGTATTCCCAGACTTAATTAATGAAATTTTGTATAAGTCAGAAATGTGAATTTTTAATAAAATTTCTGAAAAAAATCTACAGAGTTAATGGACTACTATGAATGCACCTATATCACATTATTAGTGCCATATTGCTCTCTGAATAAAAGTGAGACAATGCTGCATGATATGATATCATTCCAGTAATATGATACTTAAAATAAATAATACACAAAAATAAATAAAGTAATGTGATCTCTTAAGTGATGTAAACCAACATGTTCAGACTTTTATCTTCAAAATACAATAAATTTTCATTCTTTATATCTCAAACGAACAATATTTTTAAAAAATTCTTTGTGCAATTTTAATAATAAAGCACTTTTGTATAGAAAGATAGAAAGTTTTCTTATAACTTTTTTTGTGCAAATTCAGATTTATAAAGATCAGATATACAAAAATCAGAGAATATCTGTAAAAATAAAAACAATATACTTGTTATACAAATGCTATTCAAGACAAGTTCCATAGTTTTCCTTTCAATACGCAGTCATCTAAGATCCTTTCTATATAAAAATTTTTGAGTTGTTCCTAAATTTGTATAACTAAAACATATTATTTTTCTTTATATTAAATTACTAAAATATTATTTTAAATTATGATCATTAAATTAGAAAATCTTGTTCTTAAAATAACTTCATACTAACCTGTATCATTGGATAAATTTTGTAAAACTTTCTCAGCTCTCCGATCAAAGTATCCCAAAACTAAGGCACAAATTAGTGATAACAAACAAGTTAATGAAGCTGAAATAAATTATTAAATTTATTTTTCATAATAGCAATCAACTCATTTTTTATTTTCAATTATAAGCTTGAATTATCATTAAATTATTATATAATGAAATTAAAATTAAGAAGATTATTAAAATTTCACATTTATATTAAAAGTGCATTATAGAGATGATATTCATATTTTGATATAAATACAAAAAACATAACATGTAATTCATCTAATTTAACTAGACTGGAAGCAAGAGTTAAGTCACAAATCATTTTTCCTAATATATTTTTAAGATTTAAACGTAACATCTTTATGATGTTTTCAGAGGTATTTAAAATATTTTGAACAAACAAATCTCCACCACAACTAGGTCCTTCAAGTGGGGATGGAACTTGCATGCCTCCATGATCCAGAGAGCTATGTTGGCAAGAACAAATATTTCTGGTAGGGTCACCGAAGCCAAAAAGATCAAAGAGTAGAGGAAAGAAAAAGTATAGTCAAACTGTTCCTTTCAGTCTAGTAGAAATTGTACAATGAGGCCAGTTACCTATTCATGGAAAAAACTAAATTACTAAAAGAAGTCTAGATATAGATAAACTGGAAGGTAAATAGAAGCAAAAAGGATATGGAAATAGAACTAAGATTTTAAGAATCTGGAATGCACAGAGTTTATTTAATAAGAAAACAGAAGTGGAGAGAGAAATAGAGAACAAAAATATTGATGTTGCAGTGTTGACTGAAACTAAATGGAAAGGGAAAGGCTAAAAAAATGTGGAAAATTACATTCATTTGTGGAGTAAACAAGAATGAGAGAGCCAGAGCATGAGTGGATAATATAAAAATTATAAGAAAAATACTAAAGATTGGGAAAAAACAGATGAAAGAATTATGAAAGTAACATTGGAAGTGTATTGAAGAGAAATTGTTATAGTTGTCCTATATGATCCAAACAAGGACATCGCTAAAAAAATGTGGAAAATTACATTCATTTGTGGAGTAAACAAGAATGAGAGAGCCAGATAATGAGTGGATAATATAAAAATTATAAGAAAAATATTAAAGATTAGGAAAAAACAGATGAAAGAATTATGAAAGTAACATTGGAAGTGTATTGAAGAGAAATTGTTATAGTTGTCCTATATGATCCAAACAAGGACATCTCAAGAAGTAAAGAATGATTTTGAAGAGAAGGTATGAAATGTATTGGAAAGATGAAAGGACATCTCAAGAAGTAAAGAATGATTTTGAAGAGAAGGTATGAAATGTATTGGAAATATGAGAAGAAATGAAGAAATAATGATACTTGGAAATTTAAATGCTAGAGTGAAAAATCAATCAAGAAGAAATTAGTGAAAAAATATGGAGTAGAGGTCAAAAATAAAGATGGAGAGAGATTAATTGAAATATTCCAAGAATTTGATTTAAGAATATAAAATATCTTTTTTAAATATAAAAATATACAAATTCCCTCTTATTACTTGGTGAAGAATAAGAGGGAATTTGCAATCAATTATAGATTATTGTATTGCTAAACAAAGAAATAATATAAAAATAATAGATGTTCTAGTATCTAGGAGAGTTACCATAGGTTCAATAATTGTAGGAGAGGAATTTCTTGATTCAAAGGATTCTTATTCAATCTATTTTAATTGTATCAAACAAAAATATTTATAGTTTTCTTCTTCCTTATACTTTGATGAGCAAAGTAAACAATTACTTCAACTTTTTTATAATATATGTTATGGCCAATGTCTGACTAATTCGCGAAATGGCTGGTCACTCCTAGATTTGGCCAAAGCACGAAATATACTATAATTTATGACTATTTCGGACTCTGGCTGGGCAATTTGCCATGTGCCCATATTCCAAGAATTTGATTTAAGAATATAAAATATCTTTTTTAAATATAAAAATATACATAAAATTACTTGGTGAAGAATAAGAGGGAATTTGCAATCAATTATAGATTATTGTATTGCTAAACAAAGAAATAATATAAAAATAATAGATGTTCTAGTATCTAGGAGAGTTACCATAGGTTCAATAATTGTAGGAGAGGAATTTCTTGATTCAAAGGATTCTTATTCAATCTATTTTAATTGTATCAAACAAAAATATTTATAGTTTTCTTCTTCCTTATACTTTGATGAGCAAAGTAAACAATTACTTCAACTTTTTTATAATATATGTTATGGCCAATGTCTGACATATACTAATTCGCGAAATGGCTGGTCACTCCTAGATTTGGCCAAAGCACGAAATATACTATAATTTATGACTATTTCGGACTCTGGCTGGGCAATTTGCCATGTGCCAACAATCAATGGCCAATTTGAGAAGTCCAAGAAAAAGTGGCCAAAGCTAGAAGTTTTGTGGAACTAAGTAAGTGAAGTACATTTGTACGAATTTTGACTTATTCATCAGTGAGAATGGGATTGTCTGTCATGTCACATGTTGGTCTTATAATACTGATGCAAGAGATTATAGAACTTACCCACTCTCTAATATGTCTCTCAGAGTAACAAAAAATGTAGAGACATATATTTCGGGCTTTGGCCAAATGACTTTTCAAATCTAGAAGTGGCCAGCCATTTTGCAAATTGGCTATGCGTTGGGCATTGGCTGTAACATACACAAGTTGACCACCAATTTTCCAGACACTGATCATTCAGCATTTCCTTTTTAGACAAAATTACAATATAACATTTGAAATTACTATAACAAGTGATGACTAATTGATGCTATAAAGAAAAATCAATCTTTAAAGAAAACATCAAGTAATTTTGTCTAAGTCTCACATAGATTTACAAAATATATGAAATATAATGATAAATATTGATGCAATATTTTACATGTAAAATCTGAAAAATTTATAAATGTCTAAAATTTGTTTCTTTATTTATCTTAGATACTTTGTTATCAAAATCAGAATGAAATTAAAAATCAAATTTCATAATAATATGTATTCCTCCTCATATATAATAATCTCTAATTCTTATAATGGTGGATATTTATTTTTATTGAATAAACATAGAAATAATCACATATGTTATCCTAAATTATGTTGTACATAAATTCATGTTAGAATGTAGTTTAATAAATTGTTGAAATAATTACTGCATTTAATTATAAAATAGTCTTCCTTACATAATTTTCCTCTCAAGATTTAGAGAGAGATAAGATAAAATTTAAGATACATTTTATCGATATAAAATGTGTGATAGCATGATATTGTTTCGTACAATTTAAACAATAGACTGTACATTAAAAATATCTATAAAAGCTGTATTAACGATATCGACATATGCACTTTAATTCATAGAAAGAACCTATTATTTTTAAACCATGGAAAAAGCCTTGCATTTTCAAATTTTGGCTGTTTTCATATGCTTTTTTGCATTAAATAACTTGATGTTAACTATACAAGAATTGAGCATCCTTATCCAAGAATTCTTTAAATTGCAAACTTACGAAACCTGCAGACTACGCAACCTTGTTTGCCTGTAAATAAGGTTGAGTTTCTCGTCAATTTAACTGCAAATAGAATTTCGATTTTTAAAACAAATAGGCATTGTCAAAATTTAAAACTTATAATGGTCAAAAAAATAAAAAAATAGAGGCAAATGCTTTTTCCTATAAATGTCTAAAATTTGTTTCTTTATTTATCTTAGATACTTTGTTATCAAAATCAGAATGAAATTAAAAATCAAATTTCATAATAATATGTATTCCTCCTCATATATAATAATCTCTAATTCTTATAATGGTGGATATTTATTTTTATTGAATAAACATAGAAATAATCACATATGTTATCCTAAATTATGTTGTACATAAATTCATGTTAGAATGTAGTTTAATAAATTGTTGAAATAATTACTGCATTTAATCATAAAATAGTCTTCCTTACATAATTTTCCTCTCAAGATTTAGAAAAAGTTAAGAAAAATTTCCCATTATTTTTTATTTTTGCCTGTAAATAAGGTTGAGTTTCTCGTCAATTTAACTGCAAATAGAATTTCGATTTTTTAAACAAATAGGCATTGTCAAAATTTAAAACTTATAATGGTCAAAAAAGTAAAAAAATAGAGGCAAATGCTTTTTCCCATTACGGAAAAAATATTTCGCTACTTCCTGAAGTTTCAAAGTTACCGCATGATCGTGACTCTAACTCAAAAATAGATTTATTTATTTAAATTAGATACGTATGACCTAGAAAAATAATTTTTTAAATTTATAAATAGGTTATTGAAGAGAATTTTTGAATATAGGATAAACTAATATCGATTCAATTTGACTACTTAAAAAAAAAAATTAAATTTGGAAAATTTCTGAAGTTTATGATTATGTAGATATGATAAAAGCATTTATGAAGGCAATGTCTGATAACATAGTTTGATTCGCATTTTTAAGTCATGAATATCTTATTTTAAGAGAAAAGTATTTCTGCATTTTAGTTACTTGATTTGCATTACAGATATATAGTAAGTATGCCTGAATACATAAGTTATATGTACAATAGAATATAGATATCCAACCAACAATTAAAAAACGGAAAATAGTATTAGTTCTCAAAATGCATAAAGTACAATGAACTTGGCTCAAGGCAACAAGATAATCATTTGAAAACCTGACTTCGGAATGGAGATGTTTATTTAGTCATCCATACAAATCTGACAGAACTCATGGATGACGGAACACGTTATCAATTGGAAACAGAAAACCATTATTCTGTTTTGTTCGACAAAACTACATATTACTAATTGTTTCCATGTAATTGTTATCGATAGAACACCGAAAATAGCAATTGCTAATTTAGCTTAACTGGAATAATGAATGCGGTTTATTTCCGTATCGACTGGCGGCTAAAACAATTTTTATTTTAAAATATGAAGTATGGTATTGTTATCTAGTTAATGTGAACAGAAGATATTAATAAATTTGGATGAAAACAAATAGCATTCTATTTTTGATAAGTTCATTACCGCATTCTTTTGAAAAATCAAAAACACGAGAAATCAACTGAAAATGGATGACGTAAACCGGGAAATGGATTTTTTTTTATACTTATGACGAAATTTTATGTAAAAATTTTCGTGACTTTTAAATTCCATTCAGTTCTTTACAACTATCGGGTGGGTCTAGCCTATATTTTCTTCCTTTAAAGTTAATTTTAATCTTTTAGTGACTTATATTTTAAAATTCGAACTTTTTTAGATCAGTCAACATTTTATGACTTTCTATTTAAAATTGTATGAACTTATATTCTAGTAGTTTGAAAAAAAGTTGAGGTCATGAACACCTGATCGTTAACTATCGACTGTCGAAGAAATAACATACTGTATTTATTAATAGCATATACAAATTATATATAGAACTACGTCAGTAAATTTTTAATTAATTAGTTAATCAAGATATTTATAATCAAAACTAACAGCATATTCAAAACAAAATGTTAACAAGATTTTTTTATGATCATCAAAATATATGATCAAAATGGAATACATTAATCTAAACTAGTGGTTTTTAACCGGTGTTCCGCAAACTTGTCTCAACTGTTCCGAGGAATTATGATATATATGAACATGTGTAACCTATAAATTTTAATAAAAGACATGTTAAGAACTACATAGATAATTTTATTGTTAGTTTTAAGATTATATCGCCTTATATAAACTTTATTGGTTTCGGTGTTCCGCGAATTTTTTTTTAAGTGTTCCATGACTGGAAATATTTTAAGAACCATTGATCTAAACATATAAAGTTGAAGATCGAGTAAACAGAGTTTCAAATAATTAAAATTATTTTCTTGTAAATTATCAAGAATTTATGAAATCATTTCTACAAATATCAACAAACAGATTATATTTAAAGTAATTTAATGCTCAAATAAAATACTCATCGACTCGTCGAATAATATAAGCATATAGAACAATAATTTCAAACAGATATTCAACACAAATTCTGTTAAGCACAATAAAAGAAAAAAGGATAGTTCAGTAAATTGTTATACGATTAGTAAAATTTATATTATTAACGTTGATAAAAGCAAAAAAAATTGTTTTCGATTAAAACATTACCAATTTTTTTTTTTTTTTTTTGATTGAAAAATAATAGTGATTGAAAACTTTGTTTAAAAAATAATAATAAAATGCTTCGATTTAGCAACTGTTAAAATCCCAAAGAGTATAATTTATTTTAATACAGAAAAACCATATTTATATTTTACATTTAATTTTATAAAATACGGTGTAACTAATTCGAATATGCAGATATTTTGATGAAAAAAAAAATAACAATTTTTAAATTTATCACAAGTTTAATTAAGCGACCTACGAATAAACTTGAATTGGGTGTTGTTCGTTTAGACGTCATATTTTTTTGGGTGGAGAACTTTTACACGCCTTTCAGCGAGACTTTAAGCAGACAATTGATTTTGCTTGTTAAGGTGGCCAAGAACAGTCGATCTAATTTTTAAATACGGAAAAATTATCGGTCAAATTAAAATTTGGAGAAAGTCATTACCAGTTACTCCCTTTCTTTTACTGTACAATATGGTAAACTACCTCTTATCCTATTAAGAGGGTGGGTATCTAAGGATATTTTCATAAGCATATATTTTTATTATTTACATGTCTTATTTTAATACATAAGTATATAATGTAAATTTATTAAAATATTAAATTTTAGTTTTGATATCTATGCATTAACAACTATAGTTAATTGGATTCATTCGTATAAGAAAACATTTTCAGAAATAATATTTAAATCGGATTAAGTATGCAACTTATTTTTCGAAACAATTTATTCTGCAGTTATAAAATATAAAATTATAATGAAATATTCAAATATTTGAGGAATGAAAGTTTTAGTCGCTTTTATTATGACTGAAATTTTAAACCAAACCAAAACTAAAATACTGAATATGTTGGAATGTCATATATTACTCCACCTGTTTGGTTTCAGGTCTTTCGAGTTTTATCTACCCAATTCTGGCAAAACTAGTCTAGCGAAGACTCTTAGAAAAAAGTGGAGATGCAGTCTGGATAGAAAACTAAAGCCTGGTGAATCGCCCAAGGTTCACAACCCTTTTAATAAATAATTCAAAAATAAATTTTACTGAATCTTTAAAAACATTTTAAATCGCGTTGAGCAATAAGTTATTCATCCGAGATAAATTGGCAATATAAACAAATCCAATTGCTCATATTTTGACTATTTCTGTGCCATTTTTCTCTAAATAGCTTTTATTAACTGTATTTATATTGATTATGTTCAGAAAGCGTAACGATTCGGTTTAGACTAGTATGACACGGTCATTTTTGTCACGACTTTAGAAAGATTATGGGTCAAATTTACATGGCTTATAATTACATTTTTAAAACATTATTTGGTCATTAAAATCTAACGAATGTATTATTTATGCTTTCCTTAAAAGAATCTATTCTAGCCAGAAATAAGATTCTTTTAGATGAACTGCATTTAACGAAAACTATTGAGAGTCGAAAATAACATCCAAAGAATTTAGAGTAGAATTAAAAGTTGGAAAATCGTTTCCGGAAATTAACCTTTAAGCTTTATTACTTTAAGTTATTTAAAGAGCAAATTAATTCTTAATTTTAGGCTAAATTGTTTCCAGAGTGAACAGCAATTATTTAAATACATATGTGGCTTTTTTTTATCAGGTTAGAAAAAAGAAAGAAATTTCCTAATTCAATTTCTGAAAATAACTGGTGACATAATCGGTTATATGAAAAAAGTTCTTTAGAAACAATACTTCGCTGCGAGGTAAACTGTTACGCGTTATAACTAGGGTGAAAGGTAACTATTTTTATAATTCACTGATAGGGCGGATATGTTTCTTCCACCTAAACTGAGAATGATGGTGAAGAAATAGAAAATAACTGGTTTTTCTATCTATCAATAGAGGAACCGTTTCTAAAATAGACTGTTATTTTTAGTATTCCATATAAGAAATCGTATTCTATATATGATATTTAATTACTATACCCTACAGTTTACTGTTTCATTCACTGCCTATAAAAGTATTTGTATGATTTATTCTTTAAAAACTTTCCAATTTATGCGCTAGAAATAGTTACTGTAGCACTTTTAAAGCGAATGTTAGTCTATTTTACAAAATAAGAAATTTTGTGGTAATAATCTTTTCGTTTTCTTATATATTCCTATAGGTTAATAAAGTAAGCAGTTTTACAAGAAGAATTTTTCGCTATTTTTCTAATTTTAATTTTTTCCCTGAACATACTGAATATTACTAAAATTTTGATGCTAGTTTGATTCGATTAGTAGATTGGTTATTTTGTCATAAGAATCGTGTCCCTGGGGAGGCGTTGTCTATTTGTAACTTGATTTGTCAAAGTTTGTTTACTTCTTCCGCCCACGAATGGCAATTATAAGATTATTATTTATTTAGATACTTTGAAAAATCGTCAAGCATTATATTTACGCATTTAACATTCAATGAGTTAGTAATTTCGTCTAAAGAACGTTTGGGATTTTAATTAAATACCCACCAAATACCAGAGGGTGGCTATTTTCAACTCGTTTATCTAGTCTATAAGTAAACAACCAAGCAAGTTACATTAT
Organism: Olivierus martensii; assembly: GCA_000484575.1. Lineage (NCBI taxonomy): Eukaryota > Metazoa > Arthropoda > Arachnida > Scorpiones > Buthidae > Olivierus > Olivierus martensii. Next base: position 52,531 of record AYEL01068520.1, on the reverse strand, counting down.
AATATTCATTATATTTACTTTTATTTAAAAAAAAGAATAATTACGAATTATTGCTATTCTTAGAAAAAAATTATTTCAAGTAATATTGAAAAGTTGCAACAGGTAAAGAAAAAGTGTAAGGGATATATGATGCATGCGCATGACTGACCCCAATTCCGAATGAGAAGGGTGAGAAAACTAGTCAAACCTCTCGTGGGATGAGTTCCGAATACTAATATAATATTTTCTTCATATTGGAAGCGGAAAAATTACTCTTATTGGGATCTGTTGTAGTGCTACGATAATAAAATAGCATTTATTATCAAAAATTATTTCTCTCACTTTCTTTTTTCCCTGTCTTTTTAAAAGATGTGATGCATTCTAGAAACTTATTAAATATATATATATATATCAAATTCTTTAATAAGCTAACAGAATATAATTATAGATTCTGTACACTTCAATTACTAATTAATTAATCAAATATTTTAGACAATTAAATATTCTTTCTATTCAGTGTATCTAATAAAAAATTGATTTTCTATTTCTCAATTATTAATTTATTTTTATTAATCTTCTCAGTATTAATAATTGGGTTTTAAGCCTATCAATAACTATGAGAAACTAATCTAATATTCTAGATAAAATAATTTTTAAGTCGGTTTTGATTAAATTAATACTGAATCAAAACACCATTACTATTAATACTGTAGTCTTTTATCTTTAAATACAGTATATCGAAGCCTAGACCTATATGTCGGCAACAGTTTATTTAACAGTAAGAATACTATTAATATACAAATTTTGAAACACGTGATCGCATACTTTCTATTGTAATATCGTGCTGGGTTTAATCTAATACTGTACTGTATCTACATTGTATAATCTAGAAAAGGACAATGATAAATATAATAATCGTACGCTATACTGAATTTTTGAAAAATGAAATTGTTTCTTTAACTATAAACTATATTTTCAATAAAATCATTTTTTTAGTACAATTATATATTTTTATTCATTGTAATGTTAGAAAGATGTAACAAATTTAATATTCGGTATGTATTTATATTGTAAAGTTTATTGATTAAGTTGCCTTCTTTTTAGAAATATAATTTATTCTAAATTTATACAATAATTTTTGCATAACTTACTTTCGTCAGAAGCATCCGGACAATCTGGATAACCATCTTTCAGCCTGGATAATGGAACACAAATTGTTTGATTGCCAATGCATGTAAATTCTTTTCCTGAGTTACAAAGTTTTGTAGAATGCGTATGAATGACTATAAAAATAGAAAAGAAAAAATGTAACTTATATATCGTTCAAACATAATCGTTTCTAAATTGTTAACTATTAAATATGAAATATAATTTTAAAGGTTATCATTGTTAATGATGACTTTTCAAGGATTTCTTTTACTAGAATAATTAAAATAATTTTGTATCACATTGTTTAATCTAAATAAAGGATGTATAAAATAAATTACATCACTATTATTCTATCTGTTAAAGGGAGAATATTTAAGCTGCTGGAAATTCAGAATTTTGATTAAAAGTACAAATAAAAATATTCGAATTTCTCATAAGAGAAAAAGTAAAGCATGTGAATTATTTAGAACTTTCTGTATCGAATTTAATTTAAAATAATTTTCTTAAAATATGTTACATTTCTTATAGTTATTAGTTCCACTTTTATGTGCGCTAAATTTCAAATTTTTCTATAAATAAAATTATAACGAATCAAATGAATCATACACTGAGTCAATAAAAATTGTCATAATTTTTCCAAACATATCATTAATAATTGAAGTATAAAATATTTTTGGATTTTTAATAATTATATATGTTTGTACATGTCTGCAGGGCTATAATTTTTATTATATTACGCTTCCAATTGGACATTAACAGATTTCTCCCAACGAAACAAAACCACACGAATCCTAAATTCGTATTTATTTGTAGTTGGTTTTTCTAGAACAGCATTTTCCATGTGGTATACAGTACTAGCATGACTGGTTCCGATTTAAGAGAATAATTCTGAAGAGTATGTTTCTCTCACTGCCACTATCCATAACTAGCATTATCACGACCTATTACTGGGTCACGACCTACACGTTTGGGAACCGGTGTAGATGAAGACGACTCACGACCCAAAGCCAGAACAGCTGACCCGCTTATTGCTTCCCGTTCAGAGTCATTGAGCTGATACTTATGATACATGGCACGAATTTATTTTGTAAGAAGAGTGGAAACGATTTCGTTTGTTTACGCTAATGTAATTATATCGGTAACACCACTGGTATTATAATAGAGATAATCGAACAATCAATGTCACATTAAGTTCAACTTATATCACCTGTCGTTCCATTTTTCGAAACATCTCTCGATCTAGCTACTTTCAATCCTTTAATTTTTATATACATTTATTGAAAACAATATGGTAGGTTATCTTAATACGGTATTTATGACATGTTGCGATTGTTAAATTAATTTATAAAAATATAATTAATTTCCATAATATTTATCAATTTGGGCTTAAATATATTAAAGTAAAGGAAGTGGTTTGATGATATACCCTTAATATTATCTAATTCAGAAGAAAAAATATAATGATTTAATATCGGAAAGAGATAGAAGTAATAATTTTATATTTTCAGATCACTTCCCTACATGCTATCAGATGTAGTAGATGGCAATACACTGGGTCAAGAGGGCGAATTATCTGGGATAAATGGGATCTATTACGGAACTGTTTGCATGAGAAAAATTATTTTCCAGTAATAATATATCATAAGAAACTAACGCAATCACTAAAAGGAAAAAACTCTTAATAATGAATATGTTAAAAGGTAGGAAAGGAAATGCCACAAGGACAAAACTTTCGTATTAATAATATTTATTTCTTTTTCAGTATTTTTATCCCAATGTCGTCGGTTATTTGCATGAAACAATAGATATTTCGATTTTCTAAACTACGACTTGTGCGTTATATAGACAGTACTCGTAGTTATTAAGCAGTCTTGTTTTATTATAAAAATAACGAGAAATAAATAAGAATAGGGCGGTTACAAACTACCGGAAGGAACACTCGACGAGTGACCTTGCACTAAATATCTTGGCAAGTCGAAAGGCCATTCTGTGCTTGACTCTGATTGGCAATTCGATCACCTGTCATGGCCTCTGAACGCGACAGGTAGGAGCACGGCCTCACAATTTTTCTCGTTATATGGCATTTCCTCTGGGAATTTATCGCACCATGACTAAATTCTTTGCTTAATAGATTTGAACTAATCCATTTTTAGATTTATAATTAATTTTATTAGACTACTAATTAATCTTTGCTGGAACGCTTTAGCTCTCCAGTTAATTTCTCTTGCCTTTCTCTCTCTTCATTCATCAATAAGCGCTTGGCTGAAAAATGTTACAGTGAATGGCATAACTTTTTTCTTCACTTAAATTAACAGGCATTATTTTACCAGTTTTAATAATAAAAAATAGATATTGATATGCTAACTATATCAAAATCTATTTTTTATTAAAAACTGAATTATTCATATAAATCGATTGATAAAGTTTTATATATTTTAGATGTATAATTACTAATATATATTTATTTATTTAGGGCACTTGATAAATTGAGAATTGAGGATAAGGTTGAATATCTCCATTAACCTTAACCAGGACGCAAAGGTCAAACTTTTGAGTAAAATATTCAATACAGTATATTTAGTAATATATCTTGCCCTGATGATCAAATGAATGACAATAAACAGAGTAAACAAACAATTTTGAGAATTTTTCTCTCTTTAAGAGTTAATTAAAATACAGTATATATTTATTACCCTGGATAATTTTTAGGTAAGATAAGATCCTGGTTGGAATTAATAACAATAATCATAAACGTAATCAGAAAAATCGAAAATTGTCATAGAGGAAATGGTGACAGAGGACTGACCTGCATTTTTAATATTTTTGGTAGGTTATAGACCTAGTTGTCACCAAAATAACAAAGATAATGCGTAAAGTAGGTGACAGTAAAATATTTTAATTTGTCCTTTTCGGTATGTCCCCCCTTTTAATCCTTTTTATTACATTTTCTTTTTTAAATATCTAGACTGACTTTTTAAAATTGAATTTTGGCTACCTTAGTTTAAAATTCACATGAACTTTGAAGTTCGAATGTATTTTAGAATATCAAATCGGAAATTTTTCGAGAAAATCAAAACTTTTGGAAACAGAATTTTAACTTAAAAATTTACTTTTCATTTTCTATATTTTTTGGAATTTAAAATAAATATTAAGAAATAAATATTCAAATAAAATTAAAACAAAGATTCAGAAACCAGTAGAGAAGTGTAGTACTTAAAAAAATTAATTGTTATACTTATATATATATGTAAAAAATAATAAATAGTTATAATTTCTTAATAAAATTTATTGACTGAAAAAATATCGTTATACTCTAAGAAAATCGAACAATTTAACAAGATAATCAAGGAAATACCAAGATGTTTGTTGTCCTGTTGAACAGCTGACAAGATGACAGGAAATACTAGAAATTCAGAAATGAGGTTAATTTCGGGTGTTGTTTTAAGAACGGTTTGCGGTAGAAATAGGCTATATGCAGTGTACATTCAATTCATTAAATTTCCCTACGACGTATCTCTCTACTCGTTTGCTCGCAGCTATCAGTGAAGGAAGAAGATCCAGGATATTGATGATAAACTGGACCAGTAGAACAAATGTTACTGATTTATGGATTTTTAATATGTCCTTAATTCCTACTTACCTTTAATTCTGTATAGTCGGTATAATTTTTAATTATCATTAAAACTTTTTAGTTTCGGAAAAAAAGAGTTAATCAAAATTTTTTCGTTTGTATACGGTGTAATTTGGCTGTAAATAAAAATAATAAATTGATAATAAACTGGGTTACATTAAATTGTGTGAAAGTATGCTCTGTATTAAAAAAATTATAAAACCCTTTGAAATTTGATCAATAAAGAACTGGGAAGTATTTGATTTATGAATATTACGCAGATTCCTGTTGTTATCTACTTAAAAAATTGTTCTACGCTATTTTATTTTAGTAAACTTTTTCTACATTACGACACTTATCATTAAACTCGCGGCAGCTTGTCAAACGAGTTAAAACATTTGGAAACTTTGAAAATGAGAAAGTGATTGAACTTTGCTGTTTGCCAGTTAATTCAGCAGTATAATAGCAAACTAGGTCGTCTTACCTATCTAATCCTGTTATTATTTAGATGGTATTTTTCGAGGAAATTACCTCAAGTAATTATTAGGTTAAATTAATAAATTATGAAAAATGACTTGGCGATTTGAATGGGTACATTTTTATGAAAATATGTTAGCCGAGTTTTATTTTAAATAGATAAGTGGTTGCAAAAAAACTTATCTTTGAGGTGTCAGCTGTCGAACTGGATCGATAAGAGTTAACTGAAGCGAAGAAAATGGAATTAAACAACATTGTTCTCTCATCGAATCGATTTTTTATTCATTAACACGATCGGTGGCCTGTTTTGAGTTTGAACACGTTACTCGCTCTGGCACTAACTCGAAATAAATTATTCTTTTTTAATTTCTTCCTTTAAAATTTCATTTCGTAAAAGATGCATTTTGCGATTATATGTATATCTACGCTTTCAAATTATTTCAGAAAGTAATTTAGATAAACTATTTGGCTTTGTTCCATTTTAACAACCCGAAACTAGACTGAAGAAATAAATCTCTTTTTACAAATTATTCTTTTGTTTCATTAAAATTTTTCCTACATGAAAAAGTCAAGATGTAAATTATTTTTATAATTAAATGTAAACAATCCTGTTTTTATGTATCTTAAATGATCAGGCAAAAATGCACATTTATCACTGAATTGTGGTTTAGTTAAAAAGTAATTCTCGAATTTTTTAAACGATATAATTTAATAATACAGCTTCTTACTGTATAAAGCGCAGTAAGAAAATTGAATAACTTAATACTCTAGGAAAATATTTCAAATATCACAAATATAGTAATAAGATTATTAAGAAATATTTTTTTTTTTTTGCATTTTTACGCTCTTTTCCAATCAGAGAGATTACTAAGGGGCGGTATTAAGAAATATTATTATAAGTGGGGGCTATGAACAGCCCTAGTCTAGCACTGCGACAATCAATGGATCATTCAATAAGAAATCCTATCTTAATCACGAAAGACAATATCTTCTTCAATGGGACTGTAAATAGTTCTTCTGGTGCAGGAAAATGCAGCCGAAGAAGATCATACCTTAGCCCTAAAAGGGCCACACATTCACACAAAATGTGAAGAGGCGTTTCATCCCCTCCCTGACCTCTTCTGCAATTGGGATTATCAACAATCCCAATTAGGTGAAAATGTTTTTATAAAGAAATATTAATTTAACTTATAGAATTAGACAATAATCGTTAGTTCATTTAATTACTGTATTAAAAAATTATTAGTTAAAAAGACTACTGTTCCTGTTGCGTTTCTGTTTACAAAACAACATTTTATTGAAAATAAGAAATTATAAAATTAATTACATGTTCTTAGTCAATATATTTAAATAATCTATTCAAAGATCATATAAAGTCATATTTTCGTTAGCCTTTGAATATAAATTTATAAAAATATTTTTTCTATTTATAAAATTTTAAAAATTTTTAAAATAATTTTTATTTTTAATTTTATTTTTTTTTTTTTTTTTTTATCGCGCGATTCCATAAAAACTATCACAAATTTTAAAACCACATAAAATCCATTGATAAAAATATCATCTAACAGAATAAAGTTATAATTAATTATATGATAAAGTCTAGAATAAAATTTAGAACTTTATCATATAATTAATTATAAATATTTGTCATTTAAACTCACAGTGAAAAATGATTTTCGATTTACGTAATCAATAGTTGAATTAAAATAAAAAAACAAAAATTTTTAAAACTCAAATTATTATAAATTAAAATGTCTATAATACTAACATTAAAGATTATCTAGAGCAACTAATGGGCATATAGGTTGAAATCGTGATTTCTTATCGAATATCACTATACACAACAATACAGTAATTATTATTTATAAAACCCAAACGAAATGTACTATCTACTAACCGAATAATATCGATAATCATCAGGAAATTAATCTGGAGTTTTACGATTTCATTTATATTTTAATATCTTAATTTCTTTTAAGAAGCAAATTATTTAAATTTTATGCCTGTTAAATGTTTTAAAATGCACTTATTAAATATAATTGCATTTAATACTGAAACAAGTAAACTTTACTGTTTAATACTAAAACAAATACAGCAAATTTCAAGTAGTCTATTTGAAATTTGCTGTACTTGTTTCAGTCTAATACTGAAACAAGTAATAGGTTAAATATAATTGCATTTAATACTGAAACAAGTAAACTTTACTGTTTAATACTAAAACAAGTACAGCAAATTTCAAGTAGTCTACTTGAAATTTGCTGTACTTGTTTCAGTCTAATACTGAAACAAGTAATAGTTTTGTAACAATTCTAATACTGAAACAAGTACAGCAAATTTCAAGTAAACTAATGCGATTTTATATCTATGAAACTAAAAAAAAATAGAATGACTAATTACGAAATATCTTTTTGAAAAAATACAATATTTTAAAAAGATAAAAGAGCAATTACTTTATCGAAATTTTTAATTTTCGTTAATTTAATCGCTGCCGGTGATAAATCGAGAGCATTAGATATATGGTTTCCGCTTCAAAAATTATTTTGTACTATTTATTTTTCGTAACATCCCCGAACGAACAAACGAGTTAAAAATAAGACAAGTTTTTAAATTATTTATCTACTGTAATAATTATAAATGCAAAAATAAATATTAGTAGCCATTTCTAAGGAAAACAAAATACGCGAACAAGATATTATGAAAACCATTTGAGAATTAACTTCTAAAAAAAAAAGAGCTAGCTAACTGATAAATTACTTTTTTAATTGTGAGAAAAAAGGAAATTTAAGAAAAGTATCATTTCAACGATAAGGAAATTTGGAAATTAAACGAAGAAAGCATGAACTACATTAATTTAAAATTTTTAATTAAATACTATCAATTAGTATCGCCAAATGGTCTGAAATCAACTTTATCCTAAAATGTAAAATGTCATTAATAATATAATTGTCTCATTCCTTCAATTTACTAATACAGTATAATTAAAAAAAGTGTTCAAATTACAAATTTTAATTATTTAAGACACAGATTAATTCGTAACAAATTTGCAGATTTTTAAATTAAATTAGCACGTCTTAAATATGAATAATAAACAAATGATATTTAACATTGATTAAAAACAATAAATTAACTGTTAGCACATATTTAATATTTGTTTCAACCGGAGCTTCGCATTGTATATTAAAATAAACCTTTTTTTTTTATTTAAACAAAAAAAAAGTCTTTTGTAATCATCACTATAAGATGAAAGATTAAGAATAATTTCTATTTTCGTCTCGCATAGTTATCGAAGTAAGCAGCCAGGACCAAACATATAGAGAAGCGTTAATGCGAGACAGGTACAATTTGTTGTTTGTGGTAGAAACGGACGACCGAACAAGATAATGACTTCTTATTCTACCTGCGCTTGTCTCGGTTTAACCCGCACACCGTAGAACAGGAGCATCCGTTCAGATCGAATATCAAAGGTTTCTTCTTTTTTTTTTTAAATAAAGATGGATCGCATATTTATGTCACAACAAAAGATATCAGGTTGAGAAAAAAGTGACCGCATGGTTTTTTTTATCTATCTCGTGGCTTAATTTATCATATAATGCAGGTTATATTTACGAATCTCTAATAGTTAAATTACGAGATACCGTGCTTTGTGCGCGAATAATTTGGAATTCGCAACCGTAACGATTTGGATTCAATGGCACCAAGCCAATTACAGTCTTTCAAAAAAAAAAATAAAATAAAATAAACCATAAAAGATATGGAGACAACAAAAATTTTCAATAAAATGCCGGTTTTTGTCAAGCTAATATATAGTCGAATATTCGTTATCTAAGAGGAAAAATAAGAGTGAAATACTGCAGTTTTGAATTATAATGCAAATCTGTATGATAAGGAATGCTTTACATGCCATATAAATTTCGTTCTAGGAGATAGCTTTGCAAAAAGCAAAATGAAGATTGCTCGAATGTTTGCATTTTAAAGACAAATTCAAATGAAAAAAATTCTTTTAAAGCTAAGCAAAAATGCATATATCCTTGTCCTTGTACTTTATCAAACTGTTTTTTTTTTATATGAGACATTTTGATAAAATTAATAGTTCAGATTATTTTGGAATATTACGTTACGATGGTAATTTTATAAGGAAAATTGTCTCGTCCTAGAATAAAACAATTTATATCTATAATTTTATCATCTTTGGTAAAAATGAGTAATTTTTATATCTGGTCTAGAAGATAATCGATGACCTTAATTTTGCTTCAAATAACCGATAATCAGATTTTTAGCAAAAAACAAGCGATCTCGTTAAGATATTCCAATACGATTTTTCTTCTTTTTAAAATAGTTTTTGCTTCTGGATCGTATCGAAAATCTGGTAGGCTTATACGAGTAGATAAGAATATATTCGACACGCACGTATAAAAAAAATTTTACGAATCTTAACGTATATTTAGAACATAGAAAAATGCTTAATGACTTATTCTTATTAGAAAAATATGTCATCAGTAGTGATAAGACAGTAAATAAATTTCCTCAATTCAAAAACAGAGTTATTGGGGTACTTTTAATACGGGAAGGTTTTATATCTTTTCTGAAATCCTATATTTTTATTTATAAAATATAAAAATTTACAGTACATAATGTTAGAAAGCATAATACCTCGAATATGTTTCTCTTCATTAAAGTTCTCGAAATTTTAATAATGCGTAAAAAATAAAATTAATTTTTCTAAATGCTTAGGAAATTTGTAAGTAAAACACAATTCCTTTTTGTTTTATCCACTAGGTCAATACTAGAAAAAAACATCAATGCAACAAAAAATGAAAACTATCAAAGCATTAAAGTTTGAATTAAATAAGGACAAAACTATAATATCGTTTAAAAAATATTCCGTTAAAGACATTGAAACGAAATTATAATACAAACAGCAAAAGTGTTTTGTAAATGAAGGACAAACGATCTCGAAATATCTGTATTTTTCTTGAATGCACATCATTACGATATAACTTTTTTCAGGAATTTTATCGATTTCGTACGAGTTTTTGTTTCTTTTATATACGTAGCAAATGAGCTCATATTAAAACCACAATAGACAATGGAAACAATACAACGGTTTGAATTTATGAACAACGTTCTAATTCCAATTGACGTGAAGCAATACATAAAAACTATTAGAAACCAATAGATGCTGTCTTTTCAGCTAGATGGAAAATCAAGCAACCTACATATGGACAAGGCTGGGATCCAGTCGACCTCTTCTTCAGGACTGAACTGCTGACCTAAAATGGCTGGGAGAACAGGTTTCGCCGTCCTACAGACGGAATGTTTTGATGATAACGCAACAAACAAACATGGCGTTTGTGGAATTTCTATATTAAATTTTATTTGATATAAAAATTTTGACAGTATATACGAATGCCTTTGCTGTATCGGAGTAGTTATAATGATCCGGATGAAAATTGCACTATTAAATTTTATTTGATATAAAAATTTTGACAGTATATACGAATGCCTTTGCTGTATCGTAGTTATAATGATCCGGATGAAAATTGCAACCCGATGCGATAAACATCTGTCTCTACTGTTTATCCTCACAATTGTTCGTGACATCTGCCATCATTTTTTTGTTTTAGGATTCGTCTTTATATTTTAATCCTATATTTATCATCATTTGTGTCGGTTCTTGCTCTCACTTATATTCTACATTTTACTTTTATGACCTTACATTATATATGAGATATATATAAATCCATATCATTTTTTTTTTCTTTACAGCTATTACTTACACCAACTTTTTCTCGTTTGTGTAATCGACCGTGGCTTTATAAAAATTATAGCAAACACACATCCTGAATTTCGCGTTTAGAAGCTAGTTCTATAGTCTATCTAAAGATATATGGAGCAATAATGCGAATGACGACATAGAAAGTCTGCAAATTTATTTTGAAGGACTGCAACTTTTAGGAATGTAAACAATTTCTTTGTTAAATGTCAAGTTTTCTCATTTTATTAAAACATAAAATCTAAAGGAATATATTTCCAGTTAATTATTTTTATGATAATTTTTGATTAGAATATTTTTAATCTGAAATAATGAATCTATCTTTTGTATATGATAAGCCCATTATCTATTTTAAAACTACATCTTGTATAGTTCACTAAATTCTTACATAAAAACGAAGAAAAAATACAAATAACATTCTTATTAAATATCTTAAGTAAATGGAGTGCAAAGTTATAAATGTGGAGATAAAAAAAATACTAAATACAATTATTTATAATAGAAAGAAATACTTGGTCATTTAATTTCTTATGTACGAATTAATTTTAAAGTTTTATTATGTGAACTCACGAAGTGATTTACTTTATCTACTTATCGTTTCCACAACAAAAATAACAATTAGTTTTCTCCAATTGAATAGTAATAAGATAGCATGATAATGATAAAAGCATGTAGTTCCAATTAGAATGTGAAAGATTTCATTCTCATTGGTTCTCGACGGATAATCATGTCGCGCTCGTCTTTTATTCGCCCATTACAGGTTTAATAAACATTCTGGTTATATAAGTAGGCTTTAATCTCATTTATACGAAAGTATCGGCTACATATTATGTGAAAAAATATCCAAATCGAAATAAGAATAAATTTTCTAAACCAAATTTATAATTATTAAAAAATTATTATTATTCCATTCATTCTGATACGATGAAAATTGCTACTAAAATGTTTTTATTGCCATTACGATTCGTTTTAAATAGAAAATTTATTTAAGATCGCAGATGATGTTCTTTAATTTGTGCTCTACTTTTTACGCCACGTCAATTTGATTCCCATTGTTATCTGGGTGAATTAAGAATAGAAAACACTTTCGGATCGAGATCATCCTCCGTTTTGAGTAACCGTTCGTAATAGATGTCTATAAAATTTTGTGACATTATAAATTTATACTCTTAAAATTCCTGATTGTCAGATTTGGCATTGTTCCTCGTACGCAAAGACTTAATCCGCTGTATATTAATATTAAATCCAATGGATTTGAACTTACCTGATTGTTGTAATATAATTATTAATCCAAAAAACAAAAAAATCCATTCTGATCCAGGCCTATTCGCCCTTTTAGTACACCGTGCCCGAAAGCACGGCCTCGATGCAGTAGGCATCACAAGATTATCCACATAAGAGCGAAGAAAACCGCATGGTAGCCGCAGGAATCAGAAAATCCAGACAAGGAATAATCCTACACAACTACAAAATTCATGCTAAGAAAGTTCCGTCCAGTGCGTATCGAAGTGTATTTGGATCAAATCAGAACAATTGTGTCATTCATCACAGAGCCAAAAGGGTGCACGATCGCTTCTGTACCGTTATCCTAATGGACTAACGGTGCAACAGGTAAGTTCGGTGACTGACTCTGTGAACCACGTGATACACGCGGACAGGTCCTGCCGGTTTTTAATTCTGATACCCGGATATTAATGATGTCACGTCTTTCCAAGATCTTGAACTGCAAAAACACTTCATTGGCTCTTTTACAGATCACAGTAAAACGTCGTACGTGGTAGAGAAAATCAAAAGCTATACCGAACATAATAATAATAAATTACATGTATTCAATAGTAGTTAAAGTCAATTTTCTGAAATTAAACGCTTCAATCGCTAGTATTGTCATCTAACCTACTCAATCGCATTTAAATTTGCATTATTTATAACTAAAAATATATATACTACTTCTCGAATATATAATTCTTTGATATTTGGCATTTTGATAATTCTGTACTGTATTGTATTTCGAAACGAAACAGAAAACTTTAAACTGGAATGATAAATTTAAATATGTGTATTGCGTAAAAAAACGGGGAAAAAAAAAAAAAGATTAATAAACACTCGCGTCGCAAGTAGTACGAAAAAGAACAGGAAAAGAATAGTTTATATTGTAAGCTTAACCTACAGGCATCCAAACGGAGGCCTGCTCGAGCCTGCTGACCCGCTTCTTTGGTAGCTTGGCCTCCAGCATTAGTTGAATGTAACACGTTTATTCTTCCGGACCTACTCTGATGTCATTGGTCCGTCCATATGTTCTTTCACTTCGATTTTTAAACTTATGCCAGAAACGCTCGATATAATTAAAACAATACGTTTCATTAAACTTTCAAAAATGGAAACAAAATCATAAAGTCAATTAATTTAATTTTAAAAATAATCTTTTTAATGGAAAAGAAGCGAAAAGTCATTTATCACACTACGTACCTCCACCTTCATTCTTTACTGTACACAGCTATTGAATGCTTGACCAAATTAACGACTTCCTACATTCGTTTTATCTTCGCCACTTATCGTGTTATCCCTTTTTAAAATTAATTCTTATTTAGAAACGAGACCTTTAACTCGACGTTTGCCTGAGGAAATCGAAGTTGCTTGACATATCGTAACAGTTAAAATTGTATCCAGGGTCATTTCCTTCAAATAAAAATTTATCGACTTTAAATATTAATTATATAATAAAGGAACAAAGTTCGAATTATTAAATAAAGAGTATATTTTATGTAAACTCTTTATTTGAGTCTCTCAGAAGCCATAATTCATTTTTGTAAATTTCTCAATTTTAGTATGCAAGCACATGTTTGCACTGCTCTGGTGCTAAAATTAAAAAATTTACAAAAAGTGGGGTTAACAATTTGGCTTCTGAGAGGGTCATTTGATAGTTCGAACTTTGTTTGTTTATATCCTTAGAAAAATATCTATTTTTCAGAATAATCTTTTATAAAAAATTTAAAATTCCTTATAGGACAATAGGCTATTAAAAATTGTATCAAACTTGTAAATGTCATTTTCATTATTCTTAAAATATTTAACTTTATTAATATTATAAAATACTTTATATGCATTAAAATATATAAATATAATGAAAATATGAATAGCTGAAAAAAAGGAAAATTGTGTACTGGCAAATATTTTATCTTACTAGAAATGTTTTCAGTATAATTTCTTTGATAAAATGTTTACACAAATCATTAAAAACACTTTAAAATAATATAAAATGAATTACAAATAAGGAATTAAATTCAAATTACGAAAATAAAGTTTAATAAATTTTAAATAAATTATAACCAGCATTCGTAAAATCCAGATAACTTATTATTTTTAAACAAAAGTTTAAAAGTAAAAAAGATCAAAGATTTAATCATCCAAATTGCTGGAGGATGTGTATGTTTGGAAAAACGGGTTTTTTATCGATAACTAACAACTAAAAAGTAATATTATTTACTTTACTGAGATGTATAAAATTAGATTTCTAATTTGCATATTAGAAATTAAATTTCCATTTACTAAACAGTCTGAAGCGAGTTAAGTATTTTATTTTATTTTATTTTTTTTTTTTGAGATACTAAATCACAAATCTTTGGACGATAGAGTTTGTTTTGTTGGGATAACAAATCATACGTTCGGTTGATAGACGCTTATAAAATATCCATTTTATCGTATTTACAATAAAAACATAAATACTGTATTCTCTTTCTAATATATTATTTTCGATAAAGGTTTTTGAAAGTTGACTTTTAAATAAAGATAATAAGCTTATAAGAAAGTAAAGGGATGAAGAAAACTTCTCAATCTCCTTTTTAATATTTTTGTAACGATAGAAAGCAAATTTTCCTCTTTCGTGAGAAAATATCTCAGTTAGTGATTTCTTCCGGGGAAGTTTCCGGAAAGCTTTCTTTAACTTTCTGCGATTGCCTCTTGAGCAATTGTCTCCAATTCTATTGTTTTGAGGCAACTACTCTACTTATGGAAACATAAATCTAAATATACATTTTGATTATTTGCTTCAATGGCAAGAAAAAGAGAGGCAAATGGAAAAACTTAGAAAAACTTTCATTTTTATTCATTTTATTTGTCCAATTATCTTTTTTTCTATTTCTTTATTATCAATTTTTGTTATTGTTTTCGAGAAGGAAAATTGTTTTTCTTTTTCTTTATTTTTTTGAAACAAAACATTAAATATAAATAATAAGATAGTTCTATATCAGAAATTATTTAATCGATGGAAAAATAAATAAATAAAGAATTCACTAATCCGAAATGTAAATTAACAACAGATTATAACTTGAAGAAATGGGTAAGTGAATAAATAATTTATCATCTTTTTTTTATAAATAAAACCACTTTATGTGGAATGTAACGAGATTGGCTGAACAAACCTGGCTTTTGATTGCAGTTTCGAGGCCCAGGTAGAGGAACCAAATCAATCAACCATTTAATGTAACCTACATTCGTACTAGGGGCCTATCATTCTTTACTTCGCTTTAAAAATTTAATTACTGAATACATACTTATAATTAGTTAACATTCTCGTATGTTTACTCGTCAAATGGCGTAATCTGAGTCCTATCGCAATATGAATCACATTGAATAACATCTTCTATGAATGGCGTAGGGGAGATACCGCAAACGTGACTTTGGCTCCTGAGAATTCCCATGACCCATATTAACTCTTACTCTCATTCAACCGGATTATATCTAACATTTTTCGACTGTATGATACAAATTTCAAAATATTTTATTTTGTTAAATAATGGTTTTTATGTATATTTCGATTTTAAGATCATTATGGTTTTAATTTTTAAAGGTTAAAAATGTTTAAGTTTTCGTTGTTCGTTCACCATATTCTAGACTCTAGAGCTAGATAATTATATTTATTGTATTAGATATATATCGATATATATATTTATTTATTGTATGCTTCCATATTGAATGCAATAAAGAGGCATTTTGGAAATATAATTTTAATCATATAAGCTGAAATTTTGGAATATTTTTCCAAAAAACTTAAAAAAATTTTCTGTATGTAAAGCTTACTGCTCATCATAGTCACAGGGTGAAACTAAGTTTAATAGAATAAATAATTTGGATGATTATTTAATTATTTTGAATTAAGTACATAATTTTCATAAAACATTAAAACTAAAGAAAATCATTTTGTGCTATAAATATAAGAAAATTTGAGAATTTGTAAACATATCATCGCTTTAAAGTTGTATATAATTTTTAATTTTGAACAAAAATTCCATATGTCAATTTAATCGAGATTACAATCTACAAACTGACTTTTCTCGGTATGTATAATATATATTTCTTATCGATATTAAGAGTAAATTGGATGTTTCCAGTATATATACATGAGAAACAAAGCAATAATATCGCATTCGTATTCGATCTAAACGAGTTTTCAATTTAATCTATTGTATGGCCGAAGGACAACAATATTGTGTTGAGAGATCTTAATTGTGCGAAAATAAAGTTGTCCTTTATTAAAAGACCTTAAAGATTATAATCAAATATTTATTTAAATTGAAATAATTATAGCAAAGCCAATTAAATAACAAGGCAGTGAATTTATTTGAATATGTACTTTTGCTTTCTTATAAAATTTTTCTGAATTAATTACAATGTCAATAAAATATCATTGACTTGAAGATGATTAATTAAAAATGAATACTTTTATTTTTAATCTAATAAATTATTCTTTATTAAACATATTTACGAATTTTAAGAAGGAAATCCACGTGTCTTATTTTCAGCATATATTATAGAATATAGTATTTGCTAAATTGTATGCAAACCTACTAATTTATAAAATTCGTTTTTCATTTCGGTCAACAACATTTTAATCAATAATCGAAAACATCGAGTTTTTAGAAAAGATAGTCGAGTTTTCTAATCATGGGTATGTAATATTTACTTTTATTGTTTAATTTATAAAAAATCAAACGGGAATTGTTTTAAATAAGCATTTTCGATGTTATCTTCTCGTGATATTATAAAAATCAATAGATATCGATATAAAATCAAACAAAAAACCACTTTCAATTAGTGGTTTTGTTAGGAATGATCAATTTATCTTTCTTTCCTTATGCGTTCAGGTAAAGTGAACATGACTAGTAAACTTATAATAAAATGTTATGATTGAGGAATAGAAAGTTTAATTCTGAATTTTTTTTTTTTTTTTTGTATGTATAAGAAAAAATGAGGACAATCACTAAATATCTTCATTTCATTATATTCTTTCCTCGTTAAAAGAAAACCTAACGACGAAGGTTACTTTATTTAGAAATTTTATTCTGTTAAATGAATTTTATCATTTCAAGGTGCTGTTCTTATTTGTTAATGGTTAAAGAATTTTAATTAAAAGTTCACTAAGTGTAAACTATCTTTTTAAATGAGGAAAATTGTTATCTTTTTTACGCTTCAAAAATTCTGCAAGTATGCAGACAAATATTTATCTTTGTATATTAAAAGTTTGAAAATTTAAATCAAGAAGTGAAATTTTTCACGTTGCTTTTATGAAACGTGACTTTTGGGCGAAGCTTTTTCAGATCTTTGCTTGGTTTAATGCGAAAGTTAAGTTTTATAATATTTTATTCTTTTATATTTTAATTCTCCTATTAGCTAACAATAAAATGTAAAAAGTTAATCAGGATTCTTATTATACATCAGAATTATCTTTATGGAAATTTCTTAACACTCTACAAGCAATAGAATCGATTCTAAAATAACTTTGCTTTTTTTTTGAAATATTTCTTCCGGGCATTGGGTCACAGTTCTAACACTTTATTAACATCCTGGCCGACAAACTAATAACGATCTAACGACCAGACTTTGCGTGACTATGCTATATAGAAGTCATTTCGGATGTTTTTAAACACAGTTTATTTAGAAGTAAACATGTGACTAAGAAAAATTATGGCAAGAGATCCATTTAAGAAAAATCAGCCAACTAGAAACAAAATCAGGAAATACTAACGGAAATACTAATATATTAATGACTTAGAAATAATTTGTTGATTAAAACAAAATTATATCTTATGCTCAATCTGTTTTCAAAAGCATTCACCATATCTACAAAAAAAAAATGATAAAGACAAACTAATATCACTTAATATATATTAAATGGCACATAAAGCTCCAAATAAAAAATTGTTTACAAACTTAAAAGAGAGACCGATTTTTAAAAAAAATTGATAAAAATTATAAGTAAAATGTTTCTTAAAATTGTTTAAACGAATATTTTAAAACGGATTGTTTAATGAATATTATTTATAATATCGTATACTATATATCAGAACTGTTAAGTTTTAATAACTTTTTTTTAATTTGCATGTACATCAAATATTCGTTATTCTTGCTAATAAACAAAAGGGAATTTTGTTTTCGATATTGTTTCAAGAAAATGGTCGCAAATACGTCTAGATTTATGCTTATAAAATAATATTTAAGTTTTTATATACAGTACTGCTTCAATTTAGGAAAAAATATTTTTCTAATATAAATATGAAAATCACATAAAACAGATTTAAGAAGAAATAAGAAATTATATTTTTTTTTAATGATACGGCGACCACCGAGATCTACACTCTTTCCCTACACGACGCTCTTCCGATCTTAATATCACATCAATTTATTTTATTCGATAAACTTAATCGAATTTCATCAATATCTTATTATTTCAAACTATTTAATTATTAAATAAAAATTTAAAAACAAAAATAAAACTAACTGTTTTTTATCGCGATAATCTATTGATTCAATTGATTAGATTTATTTGCCCTAAATTTAAATGATAAGTCCTTATTTATTGAAAATGAATTTATTATATCTTTTATCAAATTATTACATTTTAAAAATTTTTATCCAACAGTTCATTTATAGGTCTATATTTCAAATTAAAAACAGTAATTTATTTAAAAGAAAGTTATTATGCCTTATAATAATAATTAATATTGTATTATTTAATTTTTAATAATATGTTTTATTTAGTAAAGGTAAACTTTTAATCCATATTTTGAGACTAAGTTCTTATGTTGCAACTTTATAGGATTAAAACGTTTCATCGAGAAAGTTCTAATAGTATACGAGAAAATAAAAAAATTCCCCCTACAAATTTCAAACGACTTTTAAATAGTAACTTATTTCTTTTAGGCATGAATAACTGCAATTAACTCTTAGCTTATTACAAACGATTATTTTCTTAATAATTTCTGTTTTAATATAATAAAAACAAATATTTGAGTGTTTACTAAAGAAAATGTTCACAATTCATTCAATTTTTGTCTTTTTTTTCAAATAGGACCACAAATAGTTTCTTCCTGCAACCTTCATTTGTTACTCTAACCTCATTTCGTACTACAA
Organism: Olivierus martensii; assembly: GCA_000484575.1. Lineage (NCBI taxonomy): Eukaryota > Metazoa > Arthropoda > Arachnida > Scorpiones > Buthidae > Olivierus > Olivierus martensii. Next base: position 33,137 of record AYEL01068520.1, on the reverse strand, counting down.
ACCTACATTTAATTTCTCAATGCAGTTATCATAAAGCACTTATCCACATTGTCTTGAAATATAAGATTCTCACCAAATGCCTTTCATATATCACCAGTGTAAATGTCGGTATCAATTCTGCATAGATATAGGTCAAGTTAAAATTCGTCAATAGATTTAGTGTACCACTAAAAAGTGAACCTTTAAAAATCAACTTAACTGTAAATATATTTTCATTCGTTTAAAAGTTTGCATATAAAGTATCGTTAATTCAGTCAATGGAGATCGTACTCTGTAGGAGATATCCCTTCAGATGAGTTTGATCCATAAAATTTAGGTGTTATCGCAACTTATACTGGCCTCATTGCTTTATGATCTTTCTAAAGAGCGAAGATAATATCGGTTTTAAAGATTAGATAAATTTATTCAGTTTAATACCGGTTAGGGAAATGATGACCCATCTGATAAATACCCTTTCGTTTATGCAGACAGTAGATCGTAATTAGAATCGCTTATTAGCAACAATAGTCACAAAAAAAATATGAAAAACGATAGCAAATCCTGTTCAATTAAGGAACCCAAACTTTGACTGAATGAAGAAAGAGGATTGAGTTAGGTCGAGATGTTTCAACGAAGACGAACGACATTATGAACTCGGTCACTTGTTCATCCGGACTTCCTGCTTATCTAAAACAATGTAGATAGTAATGTTGTAAAGATACGTTCCAGGAACTGAGAATTCCTCAGAGTTATCAGAAAATGCGGAAGACTGTCACATTTCTATGCAGTATAAGTAATTTTTTAAATGTTAAAAAAAGATGTTGTTAAAAAATTAAAAAGAAAATGTTAAAAACTATTTCCATTTATAAATATTGTGCTTATAAAGAGTTAGATTTTTTTATTTTGCTTATTTATAATCACATTTTGTTTAAGATAATTTCATTAAAAAAATATCACAAATATGAAACAAATAAATAGCAATTTATTTTATGATATGAAAGAAAATTAAATATTAGTGTGTTCTGTGTTATATATTTGTTTTAATATATATAAAATTGCTTTACCATTGAAAATCTTCAATTTAATTACTTTCCTTTCTTCTTTTAAGAAACCAAAATGGCAGAAAATTTAATAAATTAATCACCCAAAGAAGCTAGAATTTGTTAACCAATCAGAATCAAACAGACGATATCCCTCCAACTATCGTCTGCTTGCAAATAGCATCATTTCTCATTTTTGTCATAATTTTAATGAAATAATTTTAATTTCGATTTTATTTTAAGTATAGTATTTAATTAATTAATCATTTTTCACGAATATGAATTAATAAATGAAATGCTTATTTTTATATTTTTTTTATTTGCATCTATGTCATCCCTTGCTTGTCATCAAATCGATTTTAAAATTACAAGCCAATCAGAAACAACGTTACTAAACGTTATTTAGATATTGTAATTTAATGTCGCTCTAAGTTTTATTAAAGTAAACTAGAATTGTGTGTGTGTGTGTGTGTGTGCGTGCGTGCGTGCGTGCGTGCGTGCGTGCGTGCGTAAGCGTGCGTAATTACTGGGAACACAAATCCAATATCTGTAAAATAATCATCTCTTACTTTTACATCCATATATTTTTAATAATAGAATTGAGAAGTATGCACTTTTTATGAATAAATATGACAGATTCTGCTGCTAACATAGAATATGCTATTAGCATAAAGAGGACATAACATAACCTCTTTGTGTATGCACATTGTATATTTTCAGGTTATATTTGTATAGTATCTGATATTTAAATACAGTTTCTCCACTTTACACCATTTCACTTTTATGAAAGACCAACATTAGGATCTGTTTTCACTGACTGGACTCAATAAATGATGATGAGAATAGAAACAGATGTATGAATAGAGATTGAGTATGTGGAAAAGAAAAGGCAAGTGAAAGGGAATGAACAGGAATTCGTGAATAAAATATGTAAATATAGGCTGTAAATATATGGGTGGATATGCTCTGTGTGAATGAAACATATCAAAAGCGATCTGCATTTGAGTAATGATAATTGTAAGTAATGATAATTGTAGCTCTGTGTGAATGAAACATATCAAAAGCGATCTGCATTTGAGTAATGATATTGTGGGAATATGGTCTGGAGTAAAAGATAGTGAGCAAGCAAAAAGTGGTGTGGATGTGCTGTGATGAATGAGACAACAAAAAAGTGTATGTTAGAATATAAGTGTGTGAATGACAGAATAATATGAATAAGGATGAAATTAGGATTGCAGAGTGTGTTTCTGATAGCAGTGTATGCTCCTGTGGATGATTCAACTGAGAATGAAAAAGATAAATTCTGATGTGACTTGAATGATGTGATAAATGAAAGTCATGGAACAGAGCGAGTGTTTTAGCTGGAGATTTGAATAGCAGATTTGATGTGGAATAGAAGAATTGATTGGAAAATATGATGATTCTAGAATGAATGATGGGGGATCGACTTTTGGAGGTTTGTGCTAAAAGAAGGTTATTTGTCTCAAACACTTTTAGACACAAGGCCATCCATCAATACACCTGGGAGAGCCATGAGAGAGATCAAAAGACTGACTGATTTGATTGTATATGATAAAAGATAGAGAGAGAAGTTATGGACTAAAGAGTGATTAGAGATAGGCTCAGATCACTATCTAGTGATCTCTAAGATGAATCTACTGAGAGGATGGAGAAATGTAAGGAGGACAAAATGAGAAGAAATTGTGCAAAATGCTGAATATATCTTCCAAGTGTACCCACAGCCATATACAATGTGGATGCATATATATATATATATATATATATATTGTACTTTAAGGAATGTATAGTGAATATTGCAAACGAAGTGGTGATTGTTGGTGAAATGAGAATAGATAGGAAGAATGATGAGATGGCATATATTGTGGCTGAAAGCATATTTGGGAATGTTAAATGGAAATTTGAAGGCAGATGAATATAGGAAATGTAAGAAAGCCTAATAAAGGTCATAAGGGTGTGATGCTTAGCATAAAATTGGACATATAACATGCCAAATAACACACAAAACAGGTTTTTTTGTGTTATTTGATATGATTTGATGGTTATTTTTTAGGTCTGAGTTGAGTTAGGTTAGGTTGGATTCATTAAGCTATCATATCACACATGGGATATATTTAATCTGATGGCAGCCATTTTTAGAGCCTATCATAGGCTATCCAATACCCATAATGAGGCCAACCAGAAGGTTGAAAGATTGTTTCAATGGGCTGGACCCAGATTCCTCTTGAAAAACTGAAGTTGTAGGAATCCTGAATTGAATGCAGATTTTCTAAGATGGAAAGCCACTGCTTTACCATGTGGTAAAGATTGTTTCAATGGGCTGGACCCAGATTCCTCTTGAAAAACTGAAGTTGTAGGAATCTTGAATTGAATGCAGATTTTCTAAGATGAAAGCCACTGCTTTACCATGTGGCCATCTAAACAATTTTTTGGTCTGGAAACAGTCAAAAATTTTTCCCATAATCTTATCAATTCAATTTATTACCTGCTTTTTGACTATAAAAATGAATAAAACAATTAACTAGCATTAGATTGTATGTAAGAGAAGCTGATGATGATATTTACAATATCGAAAACATTTCTAAATAAAAGTTTTTAGTCTATTTTTAATACTGCTGAGTGTGCTAGTTAATTGTTTTTATTCTTAATTTTTCCCATATAAATTATTAGTAATTGCTTCTTCACTTTATACCATTTCAGTTTATGAAAGGTTTCTTAAGAAAAATCAACTTCTATAAAGTGGGGAAACCTGTATCTATAAAAATATTAAATTATATACAGATAAACATATCCATTATTTTTAATAAAAATATCAAAAAAATTGGTAAGATGGTGATCTTTGTTAAGAACAAATATGATGGATCAAATGACTGGAGTGAAGGTGGAATGAAAACATGGTGCAACTGAGCCAGTGATTTTTATCTTTGAAAACTTTTCCAATGTTTGATTGTCTTAAGTATAAGCTAACCCCTTACTACAAAAGTTTTTTTTCATAAAAAATTTTTCTGCTTATACACTAGTTTATAAAGCAGTGGTTCTTAACCAGTGTTTCCTGGAACACTGATGTTCCACAAATGTGTTGCAAAAATTATGAAATCTACTTGAATGATCTTAGCATACTGCAAAGTACGCATTTTATAATGTAGATAAGATTCAACTTGCATCATCGAATAAACTGTTAAGTACGCTTACCACAAAAGCACTTAAGATTTTGCTACAGTTTTTGACATCATATTTGTGTGATTTAAGTTTTTCAAATTAATGAACATAAAAAATAAAAAAACATGAAAGACTTAGGAATATTGATGAAGAAATGAGGGTAGCTCATATTTGCAAAAGACAATTAGCTCAGACATCACATTTAAAAATGTTCCATTTTTCAAAAAGAATTACTTACAGTTCTTAAGAATATATTTTTTTTAATTAATGTTTTTTATTGTTATTTAATGTGTAATGTATAATTTTTAATAAATACATGTTCATACAATTTTTGTTATTGTTTTATGATTTTAGTGATATAATGTTCCACAAATTTTCTTTATAATCAAAAGTGTTCCGTGACTTCGAAAAGGTTAAGAACTACTGATATAAAGTAACGATTTTGTTTTGAACATTTACAATCCTTATTAAAAAAATTTAGAGGAGAAATTTTTTCAAACAGCTCTTTTAAATGAATTATGATATTTTATGATTATGGAAAATAAAAAATTATTATTATTATTATTTTAGAAATTAATTGCAGATATATTTTTCATACCCTAAATGGACTCTTAGAAATAGCAACACCTCCATAATTTATTTGTATAGTATGCTTATTATTCTTAGTTGGTTTATAGCTACACTTAAAGGTTCCATCTTTATTATCTTGAATTTTCAAATCTACTGGTCTATATTCTTCATCTGTAATAGTTACATTCAATGGTGCATGCCCTCCTGCTTTTCTTTTGTCAATTGTAAATTCTGTTGGCTGGCCTTGAACAACACCAGTCTTTTGTAATCCTGGGCCATATGCTTCTACCTATGATGATGATTATTAAAATAAATTTCAGTTTGGATAAATTTGTTTATAAAAATTACACATTGTTAAACTCTTAATAAATATATAACATTAATAAAATCCTAAATACCTTTTCAGGAAAGTAATCAGTCTTTGGAAGAATCTGAGCCATATAAGGTGATTTTGGAATGTCTTCATTATTACATAAAATATGGACTGCATATTCACCTGGTACAGTTGGATAATATTTTACATCAGCGGAACCATCACCATTATTATGACATTCAATTTTTGCTTGAGATAGTCCTTCAATTGAAAATCCTATAAAAATTGTTTTAATAATCAAATTATTAAAAATTAATTCTAAAACAATTTATATGATATATAGATAGAAATATATTTTTCTTACAGAATTAAAAAGTAAATATTTATATTTTACTAACCAATTAAAATTAGTGTTTGACCTATTTTGCTTATAGAATTGTCAAAGTATAGAATCATTATCACATAAATTAATAATATATATTGCTCAATATAATTGAATTTGAAATACTATATTATTTTTTTTTATTGTTCTTGAAAATATCAAAGTAAAAATGACAAAATTTCATCAAAATAAAAGCAAAAATGACAATGTTTATAATAAATTAAAAGACAGTATATACAACCACTTGCTTTTGCATATAAAGAACTGTATAAGCACTATTAGCAAGGTAATAAAACTCTTTTATTGGCGCATAACGTTTTCGGACAATATTCAGTCCCTCATCAGCCTCTCTTTTAGCGAAATATTCAGCCTCTCTTTTAAAATTAAAAGACAGTATATACAACCACTTGCTTTTGCATATAAAGAACTGTATAAGCACTTTTAGCAAGATAATAAAACTCTTTTATTGGCACATAACGTTTTCGGACAATATTCAGTCCCTCATCAGTATGCCTCTCTTTTAGCGAAGATTACAAAATTATTAATTTAGAACCTACTAACGTTCCACTAGGTTAGTGGAACGTTAGTAGGTTCTGATGAGGGACTAAATATTGTCCGAAAACGTTATGTGCCAATAAAAGAGTTTTATTACCTTGCTAATAGTGCTTATACAGTTCCACTAGGTTAGTGGAACGTTATATGTAGGTTCTGATGAGGGACTGAATATTGTCCGAAAACGTTATGTGCTAATAAAAGAGTTTTATTACCTTGCTAATAGTGCTTATACAGTTCTTTATAATAAATTAAAAACTGCTTAAAATAAATTTTGATCATTGAATATTTTTGCAAAAATCAGACATCAAATTATTAAAAAAATTTATGTTGAGGATAAACTTTTATTACTGTATAGGAATACAGTAAGACCCCATTTAACGCTGTTTTAATATAACATGGTATTTTTCGAATTCTATATATTTTATTGATTCACTTTGGTGCGGTTTTTCAAACTGTTATACTCACATAAATCCAAAATCGCACTAATTTGTTGCTTTGATACTCCTATACTGTCTCGCAATGTCACTTTGGCATGGTTTTTCAAACTGTTATACTCACATAAATCCAAAATCGCACTAATTTGTGATTTGTAGTTTGATACTCCTATACTGTCTCGCAATGCGTTTGATATCAATTCAGTGAAATACCTACGAAAGCGTGCTGCGGTCATAGTTCATATTTATGATTGTTCCTCAATGTTATTTTACAGTTAAAGTTTAGCCAAATAATAGTAATAATACATTTTACAAAATAAAATAGGTATGTATATTTTTTTTATTCACTGTCCCGTTTCACCTACTCCCATTATTTACATGTTGAGATGACCTTGTTTAACATTGTTTCATTTAGCACTTGGTTTCTTTGGAACATATCCCCACGTTAAATGGGGTCTTACTGTACTGGTGTTTTATTTACTAATTGAATTATCAATATGGATTTTCTAATATAATATCAAATAAGCACATTTGCAGCTGAGAATTACTTTATTTCAGAGTAACGTTTTCAGCAGTCAGCCATCATCAGGTTGCATACAAAATAGAAAACTTGTTCTATTTTCGTATGTAACCTGATGATGGCTGACTGACGAAAACATTCGTTACTCTGAAATAAAGTAATTCTCAGCTGCAAAAAGTACTTATTTAATATTATATTAGATTATATGAGTAGAAGCAGCGAAAGCAGCAGTATGAATATGGATTTTAGTCATTTCTAAAATCAATATAAAGTACAAGATAATGATTCATAGCTTAGATTGATTATTTAGACATTATAAAAGGTAATGAATAAACTAAGTGCTCAAAGAACATTCCTGATGTTACAAATGATCTGATAAATGAAAAACAATTATTATGCATTTCCTTAAAATATTTCATTTGAATAAATTGAGAACAAAAAAAATATACTTTAGTTCTTCATTTAAATGTATGATGTATTAATTTTTGATATTACAGTAGTTACTGAGTATTTTCATCTATTACAAGAAAATTCTTCTCTGAATAAGCCAACATAACTTTTGATATAAGAATCAAAAGATATCTGTCCATTATAAGAATATATACTGTAAATTCATAAAAGTCAGCCAATTATTTAATGAAAATTCCGATTAAAGTAATTCTCTGAAAGCTTATAAATTAGTTCTCAATTTATGCAATTTCAGAGATATGTGAATGTTTTAACTCTTCTTACTTTTATTGTATTGTTATAAAACAGAAATAAAAAATTCATTAAAAAATTTACTTTCTTGAAAAATTATTATTTATGGCCTTAGATTTTTTTTTATCTGGTTCCTTAATGTTAAACAAAAATAAAGAGACTGCTCATAAATTTTATTTGGACATTCTATTTTGCTTTATGCCTATTTAGGTATGTTGAATTTAAGCAATGTTGGACCTATGCAGTTAATTTGTCCAAAAAATCTCTATGTAAGTTAGGGTGTATTACATAATTTAGTTTCTTCTATTCACAAAGTTACCTGAATGATTGTCAATCCCTATATTTTCAGATTACATGCATTTTTATAGTACTATATGACAAATCTAAACTTATTTGTAAAAACAATATGATATTATTGAACTTTAATCCAAGTAGCAATATATACATTTCAAGAAAAAAATAAAAATGTAATATAGATTTTTAAGCTGGGAATTTGTTCTATAAAATTATATTTGCTAATACAAGTCTATTATTAAAGAGAATTCATTATATGTTTTTGCAAGAAAAACCAGTTTCTAAATATTCTTGGATATAATAAATCTTTAAACTGCTTCTACTTAAATTCAAATAAAAACACTATAAATCAAGCACTTTTTGCAGTATAGATTATTTTATTAACTTATAACTAATGTTTTTGACACACAGTCATCATCAGGTTCATGATGGATTCACTTGGAATTTATTTGCTATCCTACTAAAGAAATCTCTCCTCTTTTTTATATTTGACCAAGGCCGCTGAGAGGGGGTGACATCCGTGACTTTTGTCATGGGCCTGGCACCGGAAAGGGCCCGACCATCAGAGTCTGACGTGTCACATAACCTGGCCAATAATTCGCAGGCCACTGCCAGAGCATATTGTGTACCACTCAAAACAGTCATGTTTTAAAATATATATATATAATATATACAGGGCTGCTGAGAGGGGATGACTTCCATGACTTTTGTCATGGGCCCGGCATCAAAAGGGCTCGATCGTCAGGCCTGAAGTGTCACATAACATGTCCGATAATTCATAGGCTAATATACCTAAAGCATCTAAAGCAGTCGGACCAAAATAATCATTTTTATTATATATAACATAATAGTGCAATATATGGAATTTTGAATTTATTGTTTGCCTTTTTTAAATAAATGCTAAATGTTTTATATGGCTCTTTTGATTAAACCAAAGTGATGCACTTTTTTTAAGTGGGGCCCAGACCACAGACTTGTCACGGGCCTGAAAATTTCTCTCGGCGGCTCTTAACATGTATCGAATTTTGAATTTATTGCACACTTTTTTAAATAAATGTTTAATATTTTGTATGGCTATTTTATTAAATCAAAGCAATGCACTTTTTTTAAGTGGGGCCCAGACCACAGACTTGTCACGGGCCTGAAAATTTCTCTCGGCAACCCTGTATTTGACCATTGTTTTAATTTACAGAAAGTGACAACTATAAAAAAAAATATCCATTATTATGTATTTTTTTCACAATAATCATACATTCTGCATACATTAAAATAGAATTTTCTGAACTTTATTATTATTTATGTCTTTGTAAATAAATTAATAAATCAGGTAAAAAATTTTTTGTCTTTTGCTTATGTAAAAGATTATTTATATAACAAAAATATGCAAAAAATTTTTCCTTAATTTGTATTCAAAAATATTTTTCTCAAAAAGTGGATGAAATTATCTCAAAAATCTAAAAAATGTTTTATTTTTTGATGCTTATTCTAGTATTTTCTAGAAACTACAAGAAGAAAACTTCAAATATTCTTCTTAAAAATATCGTGATAAAAAGAATATTTTAATTTTTAAATAAAACATTAATATTAAATATATTTTTTTTTTTTTATATAAATAATGAATCACATTTTTTATTTGAGTTTTTAATAAATGAAATCATAATTAAGTTAGAACAATAAAATGAAATTTAAACAGTCAAATCTTACCTATAGATCCTGTTTCACCATTAGTATCAACAGTGAAGCATGCAGGATAACCAACAACACCGCCAATAAGACCTGGTCCATATGCACGAATTTTTGAGTCTTTAAAAGGTCCAACATTAACCTCAAATGGACTACGTGATATCTCTTGATTTTCATATGTAATTGTAACGACATAACGACCTTCTTTCATTGGCCGATAAATACACTCATAAGTTGTCTCATCAATTTTTCGAACATCTACATGTTCAGGTGCCCCACCTAAAATTTTGTAAGAAATTATTTGACTTAAAAATAATGAATAAATTCATGAATTAATGAATGAATATATTTTTATATGAAAAATATTTAATATCACAATACTAAATATTAAATAGTTAGCCTTAGCTTGTACCGTCAGACATTTTATCATCTATCAGACTCTATATAGCAATTTTTTTAAATTCAAATAATAGCAATAATAATAAACAAACCTGGTCCAATCACTTTTACATTAAGTACTCCATCACCAGCATTTTCTGTGAATACTTTAAAATCAGCCATATCACGTACTCTGACTCCATTAGTTTGGAGACCACGACCACTTGCTCGGACTTTACGTGGATCACATACTTAAGAAAATAATATTAAAGTTACAAAAATAATAATTAAATTTTAATTTTATTTAAAACAGAATATTTACCTGGAGCTACTTTAACTCCAAAAGGACTATTAGGAATTTGTTGACCAGCAAAAAAGACATTTACAGAATGAAGACCTACTGTCTGTGCAACATATTCACATCGATGAACATCATCTGCAATTTTCCTTACTCTGCATGGTATAGTATTTCTATTTCCTTGAGGATCCAAAATTTTTACTTCAACTTGACCTTTTCCAGCATCTGGATTAAGAACACAGTAAATGAAATTAAATATTTAAAATATCTTGCAGCATTTGTTTTTATTTATATAAAATTTTTAGATGTTTTACCTTTAGTAAAAATATCAAAATATGTTGGTCGACCAATCATAACACCTGTAGGTTCTAATCCAGGTCCACTTGCTTTAACTTTATTTGGATCACCTGCATGGCCTTCAACCATGACACTGAATGGACTTTTTGGTACCTCTTTATTTGCAAAATATACTTTCACCTAATAAAGTGAAAAACAAATTTTTATATATCAAATGAACTTTATAGTGAATTTTATTATTTAAAATAAGATATAATTTATTTCTTTTAATAAGTGGAAAATATGGAACTGAATTTCATTTACTGGTAAAAATTAATGCCATAATTAAAGATAATTTGTGAACACTCAAATTTTGATTTGAGTTTTTTGTTTTTTTGATTACATTACTTAATTATACAAATCTACTTATGAAGTAAGAGCCATTCACAAGACTACACATACTTTTATATATTAATATAACATTGATTAGATTACCAATTCTTAATACATATATAGCTATCAAACATTATACTTGCTAGCATAATGATATTATGGCAATATAATCTACCTCTTTATTACACTACTCCATAATTTCCAAACAAAATAAAACTAATAAAATTTCAGCTCACTTGGGCAGGGAAAGAACAATCCGTAAACATCAAAAAACAACGGATTTACTAAAGTGCACTTTCGGCTCACCTGAGCCCTCCTCAGTAGTTCGACTTAACCGCTCCACTGACCGTTAGAGATTTAAATTGCCTCCCTAAAAACAATATAGCTGCACCTCCCCTAGCAGGCATAGTCAACAGTTTGCCTTTTCTCAACCATTATGTAACACTTTTAACAGGTCTTGCTCAATGGCAATCTATCAATACCATAACTAGTCCCAAACAAACAGATCACCAAAACTATTTAAAACTCTCACAGTTCCTCGTATCAAACACAAAAAACACATTAACTGCACACCAAGTCATAGCAAAAAATTAATCCACGATTCGTCATAAATTCATTACATATAGCCATAGCAAAAGACACAATAATACACAAACGTTTTTTTCGAACCAGTTGCTCCGCAAATTTTTTTTAACGCTGATAACAATTTCCGGCATAGAAATTAGATACTGTTTTCAATTTAAAGCAGTACTCCCATGCCAGGCTTAACTTAAAAGATATAGAGCAACAGAATAAGGAGGGTGATGAAGAAGGGTTTCAGAAGCCATGTACGGTGGAGACTAATCCACTGTTTAGGAGGTATAAAAAGATGATAGAGGAGGCTACAGGAAGAAAGTTGGTTTTTTCGAGGAGAAATATCATTTTTAACATTACCAGAAATAATAAAGACAGAAGAAACCCATTGTGGATGCCTGGTGTTTATGAGATTAAGATAGACAATAGGGATACTGGATACAGAGAGGTTTATATTAGCTCGACAGTGCGCTCGATAAGCAAGCAGATTCACGAACATAGGGTGAACAGAGAGAGAGGAAATGGTACTATGGCCCTAGCGCAGAGGCTGATAGCGTATGACGCTACGCCCAGTGGGATGAGACCCAAAAAGCTGATGATAGCGGAAGCCATAGTGATATTCACTAAGAAAACCGCAGGAGAGAAAATTATTAACTACAATGAGCCGTTTAAGTTAAGCCTGGCATGGGAGTACTGCTTTAAATTGGAAACAGTGTCTAATTTCTTACTTCGGAAATTGTTATTGGCGTTAAAAATTCAAAAAAATGTTTGTGTATTATTGTGTCTTTTGCTATGGCTATATGTAATGAATTTACGACAAATCGTGGATTAATTTTTTGCTATGACTGTGTGCAGTTAATGTGTTTTTTGCCTTTGATACGAGGAACTGTGAGAGGTTTAAATAGTTTTGGTGATCTGTTTGTTTGTGACTAGTTACGGTATTGATAGATTGCCGTTGAGCAAGACCTATTAAAAGTGTTATATAATAGTTGAGAAAAGGCAAACTGTTGACTATGCCCGCTAGGGGAGGTGCGGCTATATTGTTTTTAGGGAGGCAATTTAAATCTATCTCTAATTTAAATCTAATCGAACTACTGAGGAAGGCTTGGGTGAGCCGAAAGTGCACTTTAATGAATCAGTTGTTTTTTGACGTTTATGGCGGTTAAGTCGAACTACTGAGGAAGGCTTGGGTGAGCCGAAAGTGCACTTTAGTGAATCAGTTGTTTTTTGACGTTTACGGGTTGTTCTTTCCCTGTCCAAGTGAGCTGAAATTTTATTAGTTTTATTTTATTTTGTATGGCAATATAATTAAGTTTAATTAAACTATAGTATATTGTATCATATTATTTGAAAATCAGTAGTAATAAATTATTATTTTTGTAATAATGCTATTAAATATTTCAAATAAAACTGAAATAAATGAAGTACTATTTATGTATAATCAAATATACCTATCACAAACATTTAAGCAGACTAATATTTATTGTGCTCACTGAATACAGGTTAACTATAAACAACTGCGTTCTGCTGCTTCTACTAACACAAGAAATCACAACAAGCACATCCTGCTTCGAGTGCTTGTTGTGATTTCTTGTGACTACAGGTTATTCTCAACTTAAGTTATGTTCAGGTTATGTTTTGATAATCTCATTGTAAATCGAAAATGACCCATAATGTTAATAATTTCAGTAATAATAATAGATAATAGAATACCAAATCCTTTAAAATGGTACATGAGGATCTGGGATAATAGAATACCAAATCCTAAAATGGTATGAGGATCTGCAATCAAATCCTCCTCATGAGGATTTGATCCCAGATCCTCATGATAAAATAATCTGGAAATAACCTAGAATCTCAAAGGTAGTAATTAATTGCATTACTATATTTTTAATAAAACAAAAAAGTATTTATAGTCACTATTCTATGAAAATAAGTTATAAATCTAAGTTCAGAATATTATAAGGGCTGTTGTAAGATTGGAATATCATAAGCCCATAAAAAAACTCTTCATAAAATCTATTAATCTTTTGAATTAATTGTTCAAAAGTTATTAGGGGTTATAGTAATTTTATAATCCTTAATTTTCTTCAAAAAATAGCCTAAAACGAATGTTTGAAAATATTGCTTATAAACAACTTTTTTCAATCTGCAGACTGTGAACCAATAAAGGTTCATGAGGTTTGCTTTCTCTCTCTTGTAATCCATATTATTTCTAATCAGACAACCCACACTCGAAGAAAAATTAATAAATGCTAGTTTAGAATATTGTTCTAATCCTAAAGTAAGTTACAGAATCTTAAAAACAAATTATGTAAATGCAAAATTTTATTTCAGTATAAAATATAAATAAGAAATTTAATTACAACATAATGTGAAATCAGATATTTATAATGAAAAATATGATATTTACATCAATTATCCATATTCTTCATTCACTAGATCAGTGATTTTCAATGTGAGCCATATGACTCTTCAGAGAGCTATGCTATATTTCTAAGGCATAAAGATAGATGTAAAAGACAACTAACAGCAACTATAAAGAGGTTACAGAAGTAAATGAAACTAAGGAGATGGTCATGAGGAAAAAAAGGTTGAAAACACATCAATAGATAATGCATAATGAAAAAATATAGAGTAGTTCATAATAAAAAATGATTTGTGCATTTGTTTATATATGATTTTGGTATCTATCCAACTTTCTATTTACATCTCATTAGAAGATGATTTAGTACATTTCATTCTAAAATAAATTAGGTGCAGTTACATTTATTATTTTAAGGAAGTAAGATATTTTAATTATAACATATTCCTGTTTTAATTATAATATTACATAAACATATTTCATCTATTATAAAATTTACTATAATATTGTAATATGAAAACAAAGTTAGAAAATAATGATGATTATGATGTGATACTTTAATATCATTTGTTTTGAAAAGTTTTAATCTTTTTCATTATATGAAAGTAATTCAACAGGTTTATCTCAAAAATACTTTAAAAAGTATACAGGTTATCTCAACTTATAATGGGATTATATTCTGATAATCCCATTGTAAGTCAAAAATGACTCAATGTTAGTAAGTTTAGTAGTAATAATAGACAATAGAATACCTTTTAAAATGATATAATCATCCAGATTTGATTCTGGGTCCTCAAATTTATAAAATAATCTGAAATTAAACCAGAGTTTCAAGGTGTAAAATCATCCAGAATTGAATCTGGATCTCCAAGATGATAGGTTTGTAACCTTGATCCCCAAGATGGATTGCTTTACTACATTTTTAATAAAACAAAAAGTATTTCTAGCCAATATATGCTATGAAAATAGTCAAATTCAGACTATCATAAATAACATTGTAAGATCAGAATATCATAAGTTGAGAAGTACCTGTATTTGCATTTGTTTTATTTTCAAACTGTATATTTTGTCAAAGCTTTTTAGAAAAATAATTAAAAATTTATCTATATGAGTTTTCAAAAATAAATGAATTTTACTCTTGAAAACTCATATAGATTTTCAAATTTTGACTGATGATCAACAACTATTTTTCAATTTTGTGGAATTTATGCAAATGAGCTGAAATTTTATATAGAGATCAAATAATAAGTCCTTATTTCTTCAGCTCATGTTATAAGTAATTCAAAAACCATTTAGTTTGTCTATGATTTTATTTACTTAGTCAGCTATTCTTAAATGTAGCTCAATGGCTGCAAACAGCCATTAGAAGATTTTAGTGGGGCCACAAAAAAATATTTTAATTTGCAAATGTGTAAAAATTTAAGAAAAACAGAATATAAATGCAGTAATTTCCTATTTATTTTATTTATAAAAATACACTATTTAGAATAAATTATCAGAAGTCATCAAAAAGCATTATTAAAGTAGTGTGATTGAATTTTTAATAATTGAAATCAATTAAATCTTATTTATCTAATTATAAAAATATATTTTTCCAAATAAAAACTGAATGTTTGAATAAATTTATTTATTTCCACATATAAAAATTTAAAAGCAATAAATTTTTGCCATAATATTTACTAAAGGAAAGGCCTCTAGCAACTTCTGGTAACTGCATCAGTGGCTACACACAAATCACTTGAGAACAAAAATTTAATACATAACAATCAAAACTCTAAGATTGAAAGTAAGATTAAATATGGTAATGTTTAATCTTACTTTCAATCTTAAAGTTATAGTTATAGTAAACTGAAATCATTTTAAAACAAAACAAGAGACAAAATTCACAAAGCCAGACATCAGCAAATTTTCCTTTAGTTTATGCTGCTATTAATAAAAATATAATGTTCTATAGATCTACAATATTACTTAAAGCTATGAATGTTATTGAAATTTGAATTTTGATGGTATTTTGAGATGAATTATAACTGATAAATTGCTTTTCAACATTATATCAAACACATCTCTTAAATTAAAAAGTAATATGTTATTTTATTTTAATATGATTTTTCAAATTTTCAAAGCAATGCAGAATTCAAATTTCATATCAATTAATTTTTGTATTCTTCAAATTTTCTTCATAAATGATTTAAATTACTATAATTAATTAATGATACAATAATTCTTTTCAGATTTTATCAAACTAAATAGAATACTCTATAATTCTGTAGAACATGATCACAGATAATAGTATTACATGATCACAGTATAATAATCTAATTGTCATATAGTAAAAAGAATTATAAGAACTAAATTTATATGTATTGAAAAATAATGATTTGCAAATAAAAATATAATAGTTCTCAAATTTAGAAGTAAAATTAAAAACAATTCCTATTAAAAATAAAATTCTGAATTTTTGGTACAAACATTTTACCTGTCTTCATGATTTACTGGCCAAACATCTCACACAACTCATTCACGAACCAAAAGACATACCTTCCTTTCTTACATACGGGATCACTTTCATGAAACCCAAGAGCACAAACACTGGAAACAAAAACAATTCCTATTAAAAATAAAATTCTAGATGTATTATATTATTTTAACATAATATTGTCATGTATTTAAAATACTTAAACTATTTGAGAATCAGAAATAAGATTAAATTAAAGCAATTCAAATTTTTAAAGTTATAGTATACTTACTGATATTGCTGGTTTTGAAATTTTGGAAAATAAAATTCTAGATGTATTATATTATTTTAACATAATATTGTCATGTATTTAAAATATTTCTGATTCTCAAATAGTTTAAGTAAGATTAAATTAGAGCAATTCAAATTTTTAAAGTTATAGTATACTTACTGATATTCCAAAATTTCAAAACCAGCAATATCAATTATTATTATAATATAATTCATATATTGAAACACACAAATATAATATTGTAACATAATATTAATCTACATATAGTTTAATAATATTTTTAATATAAAATTGCTGTTTACATAATAATTTTACTATAAATGTTGATTCATATTATTTAAAAATATTTTTCTCTAAATAAATAATAGAAAATTATTATTAATAAAAACTGATATTAAAAAGTAAATTCAAAACTAGTTTTATAGTCAAAATTAATAAAAAATTTGCATAAAATTTTAATATATAAAAAGTATTCATAATTTCTGCTATACTAAAACATAATAAAAATAAAGCCTTTTATCAGAAAAATCAAAAACGTTTCTATTTATTTTTTGTTTTTCTGCTAAAAGTACTTTCTTTTTTATTATTATTGTTTCAATATACATATTTTTCATAACTGTCAATAATGTTATTGCATTTATTATAATCAAAAATATAGATGACACTAACACTTAAATAGTACAGTATTAATTTTATCTTATAATTATACTTAATAACTGTATATTCCAAAAAACTAAACATATGCTAAAATAACAAATTATATTTTTTCCTCTATACAAAGACATCCGAATATTAAAATAAAGTATATATTATCATTCTTACCTTATGCATTCCTTCCATTTTGGCAGTATAAGTAACAGTATATGTCTTGCTTCGATCATTATTAAATTTTATTTCAACCTTTAAAAATATTTTAATTTTAACTTCATATATAATATTTGAATTCATAATAAATTTAAAAGATATTAATTAAAATAACCTATTAATAGTTATAGAAAAATATTTTGAAAGTATAAAAGTATGGATTTTTCAATGTGTAAATAACAAATTTTCTGGACAGTTTAAAGATAAAAAATAATTTTGTTTTAAATAATAATTACTGTATATATAAATTTTAAATAAAAATTTGTGTACATTATTAGCAATTGTATTGTAAATATTTTTTAAATACATGCACTCCTCTAGTTATGAACATTCATACTTACAAATGTGAAATTTCATTTTCAAATTTCACAAAATTTCAAGAACTTGATAATTTTAAACAACATGATAACCGAATGTTTCTAGCAAACAATATTATGTAAAATTACACAGTTAGTAATCCTATTATGCAGTATTTCAAGATGGTAGCAATTATGTAAAAAACTCTTGCTTTATAATTGGAACTTCTTGTTCAAATCTGTGAAATAAAAATCTTCTAATTGGTAAAATTGTGAAATATATTACAAAACACAGTATATAAAAAGTTATTTCAGTAGTTTTTGGAGCCAAATAACAGTATCTGAATTATGAACAATCGAAGCTACAAACAAAACTTAAAATATGAATTATGTTCATAACTAGAAGAGATGTGTATTTAACTTTTTATTTATTATAATAAATTATAATTTTGATGATACAAGTTTTAAAACTAGCTTAAAGATCATTAGTGACATAAACAAATGCATATTTTACTTGATGATTGGATATTAAATGAACAAGAATAGTTAAAGAAAAAGCAGTTAATAACAGAATATAAATAAAGTGAATAAAAATTAATTTTGAAAAAAAAAATTTTTTTTTCAAATTTTTAAATTTACTAATAAATTCTTAAAAATTAAATTATCTGAGAGTAGACTAAATAAAAAAATAATTTACTGAATAAGATAATTAAAATCATTGATAAATCACTATTTGATGATTTAAAAAAATTGTTAACCATATATATTATATCTAAAATTCTAAATTCTTTCTTTTATATACCTTTTCAAGATTTCAAATATTAAATCCTAAATGTTAACAATTTTTCTTCACTAATATTAAAGCATTACCTTCAATTCATGATTAAGTCTTCATGATGCTTGAAAAATTCTCAAGTTATATACTCTCTTAAATTTATGAATATGAGTAAATTATAAACTAATATTTTATTTCAAATAAAAATCATATAAAATCTAATTAATAAGCTTATTAAAATATCTATTTTTAAATATTATAATATGCAATTAACTTCATAAAATGAGAGAGCATTTTAACTCATTATTAACAGATATTTATTAGAAAGAAAATAAAAATAAACTGATCCTTAATTTAATATTTTAAAAAATTAGACAAAGTAAGATTATAGGCATTCCCTGATTTATGTATATCAGACTTTCATAAATCCAAACTTAAAAAAAGAAAAAATATTTTAGAAAATTTTTTTTTTGAGGTATAGAGCATAAACATTTATTGTATTTGTAAGTTATAAACCCAAATATGTTGGTTAACAGCATTTAAAAACTCACTTTTCTTGATTAATTTATATTTTGTGATTGTTTGTTGATCTTAAATACTTAAGTATTATATTATTGGTATGATATCATTCCATATGGCATTGTCTCCTTTTCAGTCAGAGATAAAATGGTGCCTTAATGTTGTATAGGTTCAATAATCATAGTCCACTTAGCTTCAGTAGTCTTTTTTAAAATTTTTGCCAAAAATTATTTTTTCAATTTACATAAAATCTGAGGTATATTTTAAAAATTTATAGTTTCATTCAATTATGTGTGTAAGTCAGAGAATACCTATATATAGGCATAGATATCAATTCCACATGGGCAACAGAGGGCAGTTACCCCATTTTCTATATTTAACAGTGCAAAAATTATCATAAATCAAATAATCGTTAATATCAAAGTGACCGTTTTTGTGTAATTTTTTTGTGAAAATCTATAAATATTTAGATATTAATAACATTTGCCCCATGACAAAAATTAAAAGTTGGCACTCTATATATATATACATATATATGAAGTAAATTAATAATTTAGTAATTGAATAACATGTGATTCTCAGATATCATATAAAATTAAGTAAACTGTTATGAATTATGAAGAATATTAAATGCATGTTTAACTACAAAATATTTAAATTTTGTTGTAAAATTCATAGTATATACTTACTGGTACTGGTTGTCCTTTAGGATTTTCAATCACCACTTTAACATCACCTTTTCCAGCACTGAAAGTTTCAATTGTGAAATTAGTTGGAGCACCAACATTTACTCCTGATGGTTCGATACCAGGACCATAGCAGCGAACACGATTAGGATTGGTACGAGGACGAAGAGGAGCATTTGGCTTGAGCTTGGCACTAGGATATTGGGATAGATATGTCATCATTGACAAATCATCAAGATTTGGATTGACCATTTCTTCTGGTTTCACCAGCTAAAAATAAATATAACAGCCATTCTTTAATATATTTTTTTTCAATAAAAAAGATTAGATTATTTAAAAATTTTTTATTTTATTTGATAATTCACCTGTGGAATTCCAAGCCATTTATCTGCCAAATCCATAGCTTCTTTTGCATTTTTTAATGCATTTTGAGGAGTCCAGTCTGGCCAATCAGGGCATAGACCTAATTAAGACAGCATTTTTTAATTTTAAAGTTTTTCATAGTAGTTTTTCTAAATAATTAAAATATCTTAACATAAATTTTAAGAAAAACTATAGAGACTATTTTTTAATATTTAAAATGGAAATGCTAAATAAAAAGAAATATGATTTTTTATTGATTATTATAACAAGTATTAGTCTTAATAAACAGAGTACTTTCAGCTATTTCATTCAATTTTAATATTCTAAAATTAAATAAAATGTTTGAAAATATTTTTCTATTCAATAAAATTAATGTTTATAAGATTCCATATAAAGAAAATCATGTGTTTAATTTGTAAATAGATTTTATTATTGATTTGTACCTAAATAATTTTGGTAGTATTAAAAAAATATTTACTCATAAAAAAAATAGGCTTGCATTTAATTAATTATATAATCACCATTGTTATTAATGACAGTTTCTCATTTTTATAAGCAATTAATGAATGCCTTCTGAATAAAAGTTTTTATCAGAAAGTCTTGAATGAAAAAATTGATTTCATTATTATTAAAATTTTTCCCATTTAATGCATTTTGTAATGGTCTAAACAGGTGATAATTTCATGGCACAAGATCAAAAGAGTATGCTGGGTGTAGTAATACTGACCATTCAAGCTTAAAAATTTTCTCCTGAATGACTTTAGACTAAAATCATTCAGAAAAAAATTTACTGAATAATGAGAGCACTTTATATTTTTCAAAATGTACAGAAAAATGGTTATATTATATACTATATTCAGAGTCAGATTAAGACCCTTTCAGAACTGTAAGCATAAAAATTTTTTAAACAAATTATAAAATTGTTCAATAATTTTTAACATGCTTTTGAGTCTCTTTAGAATAAAGTCATTCAGAAGAAAATTTTGGAGTTCAAATGGCCAGTATTACCACATCCAGCATACTGTTCAGATTTTGTTCATCCCATTATCACCTATTTAGATCATTACAAAATGCATTAAATGGGAAAAAAATTCAACAACAATAAGGAAGTCAATTCTTTCATTCAAGACTTTTTGTATTAACAGATAAAAATTTTTATTCACAAGATATTCATCAATTGTGTGTAAATGGAAAAATGTCATTAATAACAAGGATGCTTATATAATTGATTAGATGCAAGCCTTTTTTTTTGAATGAATAAAAATTTTGTTTTAATACAACCAAAATTATTTATGTTACAACCTAAAAGTATTAATAAAATTTAGACAAAATCTATTTAACAGTCAAACTGTTAAAATTATTTATGAATAAATTTATTATTATATTTTGTACTGAAATCTATTTGGCACAAAATAATATAAAAAATAAATTTTTTCATACCTGACATCAATTATATAGTATTTCAATGATAAGCTCCTAAGTGATTTTTTGAAATAGATGTATTTATATTAAAATAAAAATAGATTTTTTTAAATCCAAAGCATAATATTATATAATGAAATTACAAAAATTTCATAATATAAAATAAAATGCATTACGTTTCATTTCAAATTTCTTCAAACTTTTAAGAAATATATTCTTTTTTCTTTAAACAGCCAATTTTTAAAAAGAATATTTAACTTTTCAAAAAATATATTATTTCATTATATAGAAACTTTATATATTTTATATATAAAAAACATCAATCTACAGCATTTTTGATTAAAATAATTTTATAGTTATGAATAAATTGAAAGGATGGCTGAGTGGTAATGCATTGGCGTGCCATGCAGGAGGACCTGGATTTGCATCCTGGGTCTGGTATCTCCTGAAAAGTTTTTTTGGGGTGTTGGGCCGGCCTGGCGATCCCGGTCCATTATCATCCACCCCCTCCACTTGGGTGGGTGCAGCCCATGATTGGAACTGGCCCCACCTCTTAGTAATCTCCTTGATTGGAAAGGGATTTAAAAAAAAAAAAAAAAAAGATTGAAAGTTATTCCTTCATTTGAAATGAAAAAATAAGAAATACTGTATAATTTCTTTTATTTAAAATAATTAAAAAATATATGTGAAACACAGATGTATTCTAAATATATTTTAAAATCAGATGTTTGAAAAAATCCATTTTAAAATATGTTTAGAATACATAATAGCCTTTACTATTCATAACATACTCTGCTTATTGGAAAAAAATTATATCAAAATATCTAAATACAAAATATTTAAAGCAAAGCATATATTGTATTATTTAATAATAATAAATTATTATTAATCATATTAAATTAATATATCTGCTTTAATCACTTTGTTTCATTTTATTATTTCTCAAACAATTAAAATTCAAATATAATAATTCTATTTTTAAACTTTAGTAGTGATGATAAATATTATATTTTGTATTACAGAAAAATATTATTATATTAAAAAATGTTAGATTTGTTCTATTATAATTAATTTATCCTGTAGAGATTAAAAAAAACCAAGTGAATAAACTAATCTTGTTTTTTCTCTTTATTTGATATAGTTTATGTATTATACAAACTGAGTAAAAATAGTATATACTACATTTAAAATCCTTAGTAAAAGTATATTCACTACATTTTCATCTTTTCAAACTTCCTAATACTATTAATTCAAATTTAAAGACTTCCTTTATTTTATAACACATTTTTAATGCATGATTACTCACCTGGAGCTACAGCATCCACAAGAGCACCAACAGCTCTACCATCATTCCAGTCAGATGTGAAATTGTTAATAGGTACATCTGGCAGTTTACTTTGAACCCATCCCAAAAGACGCTGTTTAGGAGATGGGCCAGTTTTATCTCCAAATTCTTCGCCTTCCCACATGGGAAGGGAAATGGAATAATGAAGAATGAGAGTCCATATTAAGCCCAATATTAATTTTAATTTACAGTCTACAATATCACTGCTATCTGTAAGAATAAAACATTAATTAGTGACTTTAAAAACATATCAGGTTAGAAATATAGCTTATAAAAATTGTTTTTATATATGTAATTGGTTCTTAAAAAACTGACTGACTCCATTTTACAGAACTGTATTTTGAATTAAAATGACTTTATTTAATATCTTAAAATTAGGCAAAAAAAAAAAAACAGTAAGTTTAAAATTTATAATTAAAATTTGAGAAGACAATAATAATTTTAAAAATAAATTTATTACAAAAGTTTATTTTTAAATGTTTTTACACAAATTCAATATTAAAATTAATAACCATATGATAATTCATTTTATCTATAAATTTTATAGCAAAAAAAAAAAAAATTATAGATTTATATATCATAGATATGTGCATTTTTATAAATTTGCTATTAATCATAAGCTATGCTTAAGCTTTTAAAAGCTTTAACTGTTAAAACAAACAAGATGAACAGCTAATTTATTACTGTACTTTGCAATGTAGTTTGATTTAATTCTTACATTCATAGGAAAAGAGAATCTATTAATCTATTCAGCATTTTTTTTTTTAAATTAAATTGTAGACAGATTATAAACACTTAAGAAATAGCAATATATAAAAAAAAAATCAAAAAATAATTCATACTTAATATTAATTTTATATTTTCATTAATATGCATATTTTAAAAATAAATAGAATATAATGAGAATAAATTCTGTAATGTCACATCAAATAAATGATGTTTCTAATTTATTATTATTTTTAATAGTTTTGAATATCTTAAATAATATTAATAAATCACTCAAATCCAATATATTTAAAATTGTTAAATGTTATAAGGGATTAACTAAAATAAAAGACAAGTATTGAAATTAATAATTATCCAATAAGTTAAAATAATTTTTTTTTTAATTCTAATTAATTCTACACTTTAAAAAGCATATTCCATAACATTTAAAGCACTGTCTAATAAATCACTTCCAAGAACAGACATAAAAACTAACTATAATAAATTTAACTCTGTAAAAAATAAAAAACATTCTAGTTAAAAATGATACTAGAAAAAAAAACACTACAACTGGAAAACTGTCAAGTCTGCTATCTATCTCATTAGGTTAACATGTCTACTTAACATCACCTGCAAATAGGTAAATTGCTTAAAAAAACAAGGTTATAGTGTTTTTTTTTTTTGTATAATTCAATCTTGTATAGATTTTTGATGCTTTAGGTTAACATGTCTACTTAACATCACCTGCAAATAGGTAAATTGCTTAAAAAAACAACGTTATAGTGTTTTTTTTTTGTATAATTCAATCTTGTATAGATTTTTGATGATTATTTTTGCTTTACTTGCAGTAACTTGTTAATTACACAAATGATCCGATTCTATTAAATAACTGATATGGCTGAAATCCAATTTAATGTAAGTTGGAAGAAATCCCAGACAAACACGTGGGTATTAACGTGGGTGTTACAGTAGTTGACATAAACATTTCATAACATACTCTACTGTGCGAAGAACTCTCGTTACAATGTTTTAATTGTAGTCTTCGAAAGATGCATTTATGATGTTGCATTCAAATAATTATTTTTCATTTTGGCTTTGAATCGCAATTTCTCCATAGTAAGTTAATTTAATTTTATTTTAATGAGTATGGTTATAAAATTAATCTGATAAAAATTCATTGGAGTGGAAGATAAGAGAAAGCAGTTTACACAAAACGAAAGATAATCGTTATAAAAATATTTGAATAATGAAAAAAATAAAAAGAAGAGATAGCACTATATGTGAAGAGACGTTATCAAAATAGTGGCAAGCATAGATTTAAAAATAATTCTGTAGTTCGAAGTCTAGAATATGAAATTTCTGAAATTTATATTATAGGTTGATAATCAAAAATCCGGCAATCTCGGGATCTGAGGATTGCCGGATTTTCGAAAATTCCGGATTTTTGATGTATATATATATATATATATATTCTGTATATATTTAACAGAAAAGAACTACTTGTACAATGCTTTAAAGAGAAATAAAATTAAACTATAATGAAAAGCAAATGAAATTTTAATGTTCAATAATTACATAAAAGACTAGTTCTACAGAATGTTAATTCAACTAAAATAGTTCTACAAAATTTTAATTCGTTACTGTACCTTCGAAAAAAGTTAAAAGATTTTATATAATGTCAATAAGCAAAAAAAGCCAGAAAAAACGCCAAAATATTAAAAAAATTTCTAACGCCAACTATGTCTAAAAAAGCCAAAAAGAGCTCATTTGGTGTCAAAAAAGCCAATCTGGCAACACTGGTTGAAAACATGACCAAACATCTGAATATGGAGTACAGGCCCGTCAAAACATAAACGGCGCCTCCAGAAAACAATGGCGCGCCAATGTGGCAAATTTAAAAATGCGATCCGACATGCCGAAAAACTGATGGAACCAGGAATATTGATTGCCGGATTTTTGATTATCAACCTGTACTACTATAATGTATAATCTATATATTTAGGCTATGTATCATAAATGCTAGAAAACGTTCTATAAACTTTTGCACGTGTTTTAAATAAATTAAGAAACAAGCCATTAAGCTAGAAAATAGAGATTAATAAAATACGGTATATCTCCTATTATTTAATTTGTATAGGGTCGAATGTTCCAATGTTTAAGATTCAACTTTATGAAATTCTAGTAAAGATTATAAAACTTTGATATAACAAAGTTCAGCTTCTAGAGTAAACAGACAAACGTGTTAAAGACACGAAAAACTGGAATAAGGTTTGCTGCAACTTGGCATATCTTTCTAATCGGTTAGAAATTTTATCCTTTTAAAATCTGTTTACCTCACTCGAATGATTTTAACGCTCCCCTCGAAGGTTAAAATTAGCGATAACAGCTCCTGTGATATCTACACGAGTCTATTTTTTACTGTTCTACAAGTTCAAAAACTATTTTTAAGAAGAAAATTTTTATAATAATAAATTCTCCACTGGAAAGCTAGAAAATGAAAGTCGCGGGTGGTGAAACCGAAGAAGACAAAAAAAATAAAAATAAAAAAAATGCAGTTCAGAGAGATGGAACTATTTTTTATCCTTTTTATCCTATTAGCAGTGCACGCAGATAAGGTTTCTTTTCAGAATATGCAATTAAAAATTTTTTAATCATTAGGCCTATTTCTATAAACGATAAAATGTGATCAAGAAATAAATTTTAATTTAAACCAAACAGGGCCGGTTCAACATACGATCGAGCGGAGGTCCGCTCAGGGCGCCGATATTTAAGGGGTGCCAAAGGGCATTGGTGCAGTTTGTGTTTTATTATTATTATTATTGTAGTAATATACAATTATTTTTTATACATAATTTAAACGGTGAGGGACTGGGCAGACGCCAGAGGGCAAGCATTCATGCTACACGAGTCTATTTTTTTTACTGTTCTACAAGTTCAATAACTATTTTTAAGAAGAAAATTTTTATAATAATAAATTCTCCACCAGAAAGCTAGAAAATGAAAGACCGAATTTACCTATAGGCCGAGTCCTAGGGGCCCCAAAACTTTCAATCAGTTTTCAACTTTTATAAACTTTTAATAAGAAAAAATGTTTTTTTATTAAAGTGCTAGTTAGAAATTAAAATTTTAAAGGTTCCTTATAAGTTATAAAGGAGCCTTTAAAATTAGACGTAGCTGATTTGAATTTTTAGGGGCCCCAAAGCCTTGCTCATCCTAGGGCCCCCAAAAATGCTAATCCGGTTCTGCATGCAACAATATAATAAACGACAACAAGAAAAATGTAACATTGTATGTAGAAATTAGGTTTTTGTAAATAAAAGTTTTGCAAAGTGCAACATTTTTATGAATTTTATTTATATATTTAATCAGTTTTCAACTTTTATAAACTTTTAATAAGAAAAAATGTTTTTTTATTAAAGTGCTAGTTAGAAATTAAAATTTTAAAGGTTCCTTATAAGTTATAAAGGAGCCTTTAAAATTAGACGTAGCTGATTTGAATTTTTAGGGGCCCCAAAGCCTTGCTCATCCTAGGGCCCCCAAAAATGCTAATCCGGTTCTGCATGCAACAATATAATAAACGACAACAAGAAAAATGTAACATTGTATGTAGAAATTAAGTTTTTGTAAAATATTGTTTTAGTAAATAAAAGTTTTGCAAAGTGCAATATTTTTATGAATTTATTTATATTTCAAACTCGACGACTTGAGGGGGCGCAACAAAAATTTTCAGGTCGGGACGCTAAAAGCTCTATAGAGCCGGTACTGAAACCAAACAACAAGAGCCGAAAAATAATTTTTATAATTACGAATATGAATTCGGTTGGAGTGTATAAAAATTTAGGTCTTTAAAATCCCCTTCTACAGAAGAGGAAAAATAAATAAATACAAATATAAAATAGCAATTTAAATTTTATATCAGATATTAAACCGCAATAAAAATATATATAAAATATTTTTATTATTATTATTTTCGATAATATATTTTTTTCTGAAACATTGTCATCAGTTAAATATTTGGTATACCTGTAACTTAATATTAAATAAATTTATTTATTAATTCGAGTAAAGTATTAGCAAGCACATCACTGCGTAAATTTCAATAAATTTCGGAATTATACTACACACAGACGTGCTGCATTTTAATTAAAATTATTATTTTCTATTTTAATAATGTTTTATTTATAAATAAATATAACGTGAAAGAACGTATTGTTCCATTAGTTTTTTTTTTTTTTCATTTATAATCCGGATGAACAAGTGTAGACGAAAGATTCTTTCACCTTACATAACCTGTTCTTTGCTTTTGCTGTATTTCTAATAGTTAACATCCTTAGACATTCGTGTTAGGAACATGTTATCGTTTAGCGAAATTAAAAAAAAAATTCTTCCCAGCAAATAAATCTTTGTACACGATTATCAATATAAACAATCTCTCTCTGTAAATGCATGACACATTACATATATATGTTTATGTTTATATTAACATACTGGTTAATTTATTTAGCAAATAAATCATAAAGTTAAAAAGCTAGAGGAAAGAATTATTTTTAAAAAACGTTCGATAGAGTGAGAGTTGCTAGCAAAAGCAGTTGTTGATATGAATAAATAATAGGACGGAAGGGCAGTATCCTGCTACATTTTTTTTATACATGAAGCGAAAATATAGATAAAACGTACATTGTGGCAACGAATGGAAAGAATTTTTACTTAAATATTAATGAAAAAATTATAAAAGTTTAAAGATTCCTAATTATTTTTTTTAAAACTCGAATAGAGTAGGAAAGTTGCATTGTATAGTAAGTTTTGCATCACCTGTATGGATACAAATTACCTTAATGTGCATTTCTTAAAACACCTGTTGACAGCTGTGTCAGACATGTTTATTAATTATTGTTTTAGTATAAATTTTCTGCATGTTTGTTTTCGGTTATTGCAAATTAATTTTAACATATTTTAGGTCAAATTAAAAAAAAAAAAAATTTTAGTTTTTCATAAAATTTCAGTCCTGTCTCAGTCTTGTTTTTATCTTTCTCAAATGCGATGGTAATAGATTTTCATCATAAGACCCCTCACTCAGTCTTGTTTTTATTAAAAACAAGACTGACTTGTGATTGAGGGGTCTTATGATGAAAATCTATTACGATCGCATTTGAGAAAGATTACTATTAACTATGATTAATGATGATATTTCAAAAAAAAAAAGAAAATTAACAATAATGATGAATACAATATCTCTCAGGCAAGAATCTTAATTATAAAAATTTAAAAATTATAAATATTGCAAACATCATTTTGCATATATATATTGTTGTATAAGTCGTCGAGATTTTCGAAGTTAGTTTTGCATAGATATCAACAAATATCTTTCTTATCTTCTATAAAAATCTTATATGTCGTTACTCAATTTAATATGTCGTAATTTATGAAATATGATGATAAGTATGAATCACAGAATTGATTTGCGATCATCGGTTATTGATTAACGTTGCAAATTTTTCTGCAGAAAAACAAAAATACCGAATGAGATAAGCGCAAAGGTAACTCATCACTCTAAGAAATACGAGTCAACGATGGATAAGAATGAATAAACGTTCCTAATAAGGTACGGAGACGGACTTCCCACGCGAGGAAGGAAAAAAAACAAGAGGCGCGTTATGTCTATCGAAGAGAAACACTTCATACAAACGCCTGCAACTTCCGCTTTGGGTTTACATCAAACTGGAATTCTTGGAATGTTCCTACGCCTAAACTCTTACTAATCATTACAGTATACATATTATAATAACAATTATATCACGTGTCGTCATCCTCATAAGGTTTACTTTATCCTATTGGCCGAATTTGCAATATTTAAAATAAATAATGAATAATGATCCTAAAATTTTATTCAGACTAATTGAATTAAAAAAAAAAAAAATATTCGCTGATATCAAATTACCTATTAAAATTGCTCTCTCTTAATTTTCGAATTTATTATTTAAAGTATAAATTTCACTTTTATTAAAAAACACGGTTGCCAAACGAAATTCCAGATTAAAAAAAAATGATTTGAATTCAGAAATGCTTTTAATTTTATTACTTGCTTTATTTCGTATTGGCAGTATTAATTTGTTATTTATAAATTTGATGAAATGATTTCTTATCAATAATTAAACCGAAATTTTCCGGTTTAGTCACGTGATCATACTTCGATCTGTCGTTCGTTCTAGAATCCAGATCGTAACAGTAATTACTAAGTAATTTGCTCGTAATGTTTCATAATTTATTATTATTTATGGCTTACTATATAATATTAATAATTCGCCTTTTTTTTTTAAATTCGTCAGACGTAATATATATTTGGTATTTGAATAAAACTAGATCGACGATAAAATTATTTTCCAAATCTGGACTTGTGTAAAATATTAAATCAGAATATATGACTATATATAGTATATAGATATATAACATTCCAGACCTTCAAATTATTATAAAATAGACATTTACTAGGTCAAACTGGGGTGACGTACCGAAGTGACGTAACACGACACCGTGCACTGACAGGTCTCTGTAGATAAGCACGCGCGCAGTGAACAAGTGGAGAATCCCTCGAGTTGCACTTCGGCCTGGTAATTACGTCAGTAAGTTTTGGGATAATGGTTTGTGGTCGAAATCGGGACATTACCTTAAAAGGCAAAAGTTGAAAGTGACGCGATCAACATCACCCCCCAATCGACTGGACCAACGGGACAGGTTGACTGACCCACTTGTATATTGTGCCCGTTTATCTTTTGTTGAACTTAATCTCAGATTGCTTGCGGAGTAAAGTGAAAATTATTTTAGCACGTTTCCTAAACTCATCTACATCTGGATGAACAAATATAAAGCGTAACCAACAGGTTTTTTTTCTTTTTTATTTTTCCTCCTTTTTTTCTTTTTTAAAGTAATTTTACAGGCGATATAATGGGCCAAATTACGAACAGAATTTTTTAAAATTTTAAATCAAACATTTAATTACTGGCCTACTTCATTTGCCAGAACAAAATAATAGAATATAATATTTTCTTCGTAAAAAGAAAGCTTTAAAAACTAGATCAACCATAATGATATTGGTGTCACTCCAAAGTAATCTGTGTTATGTCATTATTCCCACGTAGAGAGTGAGAGCTTAAATTTAATGCAATTATCGCAGATTTTTATTGATTTTCCTAATTGGAAAAGTAGTTTTTAATGTTTTACTGTATATTATGTAACCACTTTTTAAAAAAAACCATTAAACAAATATCTTTTAAAAAGTAGTAAATCAGCTTTAAAGTTGATTTACTACTATAGTTCCTTAGTAGTAAGCTCTACTATATTTAACCATTAAACAAATATCTTTTAAAAAGTAGTAAATCAGCTTTAAAGTTGATTTACTACTGTAGTTCCTTAGTAGTAAGCTCTACTATATTTTAAAAATAAAAATAAAAAAAATATAAATTTTTGGATATTGGATTTGTAATAACAAATAAAGTACTTATTTTATATTAAGATTTGTCTATAAAATATTTAAAATATAGAAAAAAAAAAATATGAAATATCTTCCAAAATGCAGTACTACTAGTTTTTCTTTGCATCTAAAACTCGTCCTGTATCTTGGAGATGCAGATTCCCGAGCGTACGGTTATCATCTGCGATAACCGGTATAACTTATCTTCAGGGGAAGAAATGCTCAAAACGTATAGTGGAATCAAACCGGACTTGTATTTTTCGTGAGGAATTTCCCATCAAGCACAAGCCAGACGACCCCACCCAGTTACCTGACTTTAACACGTGGTTACAACCACCTCTTCAGTCATACTTTATTTTAGTTACAGTGAACGTAATTTAATTGACTTACCTATGTTAACAATCTTAATGCCTTCGTCTTCCTCCAAGAATTTGAGCGCCACGGAAACATTTTCCAGTTTTTGGGATATGAAATTTGGTTTCTTGTTATGTTTTGGTAACTTTTTACCGGATAATACTTCTACTAGAGCTATCAGACGTAAACCATCCGAAAGATCGGTTTCTAAATTATTGATGTTCTTATTAACAGTTTTGAGATGTTCGTTGGCCCATCTAGTGAATGTATTCTGTTGAATCCGTTTCCAAGCTGCATCTTCGGCTAGATCTCTCTCCATTTCGATTTCGTCCTCCTCGCCTTCTGCCGGGACTTGTCCCGCCGACTTCTCTTCTGGCGATTGCATAGTCGCTTCGGTTGTTTGCCACTTCACTGGTCGCTACGGTCACGTGACTCGGTGTTAATGGTGAAAGTACCTAGCGGAAAACAAGCAAAAATGTTAAAACGGCTCCTAATATCTAATATTTTCTATCAAAAAAATTTTAAAATAATTACTATTGTATCTCTATCAATCCGAATAAGTGGAACTATTAACCTTAAACATCACAATAACCGTCCCACCAGATGCAAACTGTTTTAACAATATAGTTTGCCAACCATTTATTCTGAAATTTATCTAAAGTTAACAAAATGCTCTTAGAAGTAATAAAATTGAACATAATATATTTATTTTCTATTTTATGTTTGGTATTACGTTATAATAGACTGAATAAAAATAGAATTCAGGTAAGTGCCAATTAGATGATGATAATTGCTCGGATTGGATTTTGTCGCGGCTTATATTGTTTTGATTAATTCGATAATATTGCTAAAACAAGCAGTTCCAGCAAGAAAATTAAAATTGCCTACTTTCCAAGTGTGTTATTTGTTTCATTCGGTTCTGTTTATTAATGGGGGACACGGACACCAGACACGAACCCGATCTTATAAGCCTCCATTTCCTTCGGAATGTAGGATAATAATAAATAATAAAATGGAAGTTTTTAAAATTTGACATCAACTAGTTTGTAAAAATTATTTGATGGAGATGATTCATTGTGTTGCAATAAAATTTATAGTACAAAAAAAAAATTTATAGCCTTGTTTCAGAAGACAAAAAAATACATATATCAAATAAAAAATTTTATTTTAATATCTCTCTACATATTTGCAAACAATGTACTTTAAATATAATTTTTTTTTTTAATAAAAATATTTGAATTTATTATTTTTTTGTTCGAATATTCAAAAATAATTATTAAAATGTTTATTTCATGTTTTTACGAAAATAAATTTTTAAAAATCAGCGATAAAATGTTTTAAATTCATACGTAAAAAATTTAGAATAATTAAAAATTTTGCGTTAGAGACTAATATGACGTCACTTCGCCGATATCATGGCCGATATAAAGGAAGACTTATAAAGAAAATTTCAGTATAGTATTTTAATTAGATCGAAATAAATACATATTTAATTTATTTTTTATATAAACTTAAAGTCGATCTAAACGAGAATTAAACTTATTAAAAATTAAAATATTTATTGACATATTTAACCGAAACTTTAACACCGTATTAAGTCATGTTTTGAAAAATCTTTAATTACTAGTGACAGCTTGTTTGATAAATAATATCTAAAGACAAAA